>JAJONR010000453.1:0-98412 GCA_029582245.1 Solanum etuberosum | reverse complement strand
AGGTAGGGAAAAGTTAGAGTGGGAAGGGGTGTACAAGCCTAAGCCAGCTAAGGTTATATCTTCCATTCGGGCTAGGAAATTGGTGGGGCAGGGGTGTTAAGCATTTTTGGCTCATGTTCAAGATGTTGATGTTGAGTCTCCCTCTATTGAGTCTATTCCTGTAGTGTCTGAATTTAGGGAAGTGTTTCCTACCGATTTGCCTGGTATGCCTCCGGATAGAGATATAGATTTCTGCATTGACTTGGAACCGGGCACTCACCCCATCTCCATCCCTCCCTATCGCATGGCTTCGACAAAATTGAGAGTGCTTAAAGCTCAAATCCAAGAGCTTCTTGATAAAGGTTTCATCCGTCCTAGTGCTTCCCCGTGGGGTGCTCCTGTCTTGTTTGTTAAGAAAAAGGATGGTAGTATTAGGATGTGCATAGACTATCGACAGTTGAATAGGGTCACCATTTGAAATAAGTATTTGTTGCCTCAGATTGATGATCTCTTTGACCAGTTGCAAGGTGCGTCGGTTTTCTCTAAAATTGATCCTAGGTCTGGTTACCATTAGTTAAGGTTTAGGCCTGAGGATGTACCAAAAACGACATTCAGGACCCGCTATGGGAACTATGAATTTCTAGTAATATCGTTTGGGTTGACAAATGCGCCTGCAGCTTTCATGAATTTGATGAATGGTGTGTTCAAACCATTTCTGGATTCTTTTGTTATCGTCTTTATTGATGACATTTTGGTTTATTCGAAGAGTAAAGAAGAGCATGCTGATCATCTTCGTATTGTTTTGGGTGTGCTTGGGAAACAACAGTTGTATGCTAAATTTTCCACGTGTGAGTTTTGGTTTTCTTCGGTTGCCTTTTTTGGGTATGTAGTTTCAAGGGAAGGGGTAATGGTAGATCCCCAAAAGATCGAAGCAGTCAGGAATTGGGTCCGGCCTAGTTCTGTGACTGAAATTAGGAGTTTTGTAGGGCTCGCCAGCTACTATCATCGGTTTGTGAAGAATTTTGCTTCTATTGCCAAGCATCTTACAAGGCTGACCAAAAAGGAGGTGCCTTTCGAATGGACTGAAAAATGTGAGGAGAGATTTCAAAAGCTCAAGACTCTTCTGACCATAGCACATATTCTGGCACTACCGGTGGAAGATAAAGATTTCATTGTTTATTGTGATGCTTCACATTCGGGTTTGGGTGTTGTGTTGATGCAGGATAAGAATGTCATAGCTTATGCATCGCGGCAGTTGAAGGTGCATGAGAGGAACTACCCGACGCATGATTTGCAGTTGGCAGCGGTAGTGTTTGCCCTTAAGATCTCGCGGCATTACCTTTATGGTGTCAAGTGTGAGGTGTTTACTAACCATCGTAGTCTGCAGTATGTATTCACTCAAAAAGACCTAAATCTGAGACAGCGAAGGTGGATGGAGTTACTTAAGGATTATAATGTCACCATCCAGTATCATCCGGGTAAGGCTAACGTGGTGGCAGACGCATTAAGCCGGAATGCGGTAAGTATGGGTAGTCTAGCATGCTTGGGTGTATCCAAACTTTGGAGTCTAAGTTCATGCAGTTGGGAATCTCAGAGAAAGGTGGGGTGTTAGCTAGCATTGAGGTTAGACCCACGTTCATTGAGGAAATCAAGGCCAAACAGTTTAAGGATGAGGGTTTGAATGAGCTCAGAAAGAAGGCAGTGTCTGGCAAGGCACAAGATGTGACTCTTGATGCGGGGGTGTGCTCAGTTTTAAGGGAAGAGTTTGTGTTCCCCGAGTGGATGACCTGATTCAGAAAATACTGACAGAATCCCATGGTTTGTGGTATTCCATTCATCCGGGTGTGACCAAGATGTACCGAGATTTGAAACGACTTTATTGGTGGCCTGGAATGAAGAAAGACATAACCGAGTTTGTGGCTAAGTGCCAAAACTGTCAGCAAGTAAAGTATGAACACCAAAGGCCTACAGGTTTACTTCAGCGAATGCCAATTCCGGAATCGAAGTGGGAAAGGATAGCTATGGATTTTGTGGTTGGCCTTCCCAAGACCTTGGGGAAGTTTGATTCCATTTGGGTAGTGGTGGATAGACTGACTAAGTCAGCCCACTTTATTTCAGTCAGAGTAGACTATAATGCGCAGCAGTTGGCTAAGGTGTATCTGAAGGAGATAGTGAGGTTGCACAGAGTGCCCCTTTCTATCATCTCGGACCGTGGTACGCAGTTCACTTCCAAGTTTTGGGGAAAATTGCATGAGGAGTTGGGCACTCAACTCACTTTTAGCATAGTTTTCCATCCACGAACGGAAGGACAGTCAGAGAGGACCATTCAAGTGTTAGAGGACATGTTGAGGGCATGTGTGATTGACTTTGGAGGACATTGGGACAAGTTCTTACCTTTGTGTGAGTTCTCCTATAATAACAGTTACCACTCCAACATCGACATGGCACCATTCGAGGCACTTTATGGAAGGAGATGTAGATCACCCATAGGATGGTTTGAGGCTGGAGATGTGAAACCTTTGGGGGTTGATTTGGTGAAAGATTCTCAGGATAAGGTAAGAAGCATTCAAGCTAAGCTTCTAGCAGCCTAGAGTTGACAGAAAAAGTATGCAGACCGTAAAGTAACAGACATGGCATTTCAGGCTGGTGAGCAAGTTCTTCTTAAAGTGTCACCCATAAAAGGGGTGATGAGATTCGGCAAGAAGGGCAAGCTTAGTCCCCGATACATTGGACCATTTGAGATTCTTGACTATGTAGGGCCAGTTGCTTATAGGTTGGCCTTACCTCCTAGCTTATCTGGAGTTCATCCAGTGTTCAATGTGTCCATATTGAAGAAGTATCATGGGGACGGGGATTACATCATAAAATGGGACTCAGTTTTCTTAGATAATGACCTTCAGTATGAGGAAGAACCCATTGCAATTCTTGATCGTGATGTCCTGAAGTTGAGGACCAAGGAGATTAAGTCCGTGGAAGTTCGATGGAAGTATCATCCGGTTAAGGAAGCTACTTGGAAAATCGAGAAGGACATGCGAGACAAGTATCCCCATATGTTCAACGATCCAGGTACTACTCTACCCTTACTTTAGCTAGTTTATCACTCGGGGACGAGTGATGGGTAAATTGGTATCTATTGTATCGACATGTTCCCGTCGTTATGGAAAAGTCAATGGAGAAAGAATTTGGGCCAAAAACTTTTGAATAGTGACTTGGGAATTTCTAGCCTAGTCCAGATTTGGATGAAATTTGAGTCAGGTGAGGTCTAGGTAAATCTGGTAATGAATGAGAAAGTTAATTATGATTTTGATCACATGAGTGGATAGCCAAGACGTTAGGAGTCTGTAATCTAGGCTAGGTAAGGTGTAGCGTCATCGGGGAATGGGTGGAATGTGATTTCGAGGTTTGGTAGATATTTTCCTGTAGCTAAGAAATTAAGGAGTCCATAAAGGACTTTCAGAATTGAGTTTGGGTAAGGAGAACTCCCTGAATTGAACTTGGCGTGAGAGGTATGTGTCGGGACATCAAGGAAAGAGTTAGTATTATAAAAATGGTCTTTTTTCGGAGTTGGATTTTCCGAAGTTTCGTTGAGGCCACTATAGTGGGAGGCATCCCACTATCGCGGAGTGTGCAGATCGCTATAGCGGGGCTAGTTGTCGCTATAGCGGCAGGGCCAAATCGGGACTTGGTGCAGAAAATAACCCAAAATCCTATTTTCTGCACTTTGAGTTCTTGGACTTGGGATGGGCAATTTGGGACAATACTTAGCACTTGTTTTCCCATGAAATTCATCGGTAAAGGTAAGAATTCAACTCCCAACCATTATGAATTGATTCTTAAGCCTTAGTATCTAGGTTATTGCTATTGGGGAAGGTTTTGACATGATTCCATAGTGGGAAAGAGCCCTAAGTTGGGAAGATGATCATATTTTGGTCAGTATTAGAATTTGTTAATAATTCGGGTAAACTAATAGGTCATTAGTGATTATTGTTGTTTATAATGTTTGTTTTAGACCAAGAACAAGTCAAGGCACTTCGCAAGGTCAGTTATTTAGAGTTTCAATATACTTGATTCGAGGTAAATCATGGTTGTATGTTTTCAATTTATGTATGTATGCATGTTTACTGGCTTACTGCTTTGTAGTATCATTTGTGCAATGCATGGTAGGAAATATATGAAATGACATCATGTAAATAATCTCATGCAATGAACTTGTGATTGTATATTGTGATTTTCAAGTGGTCTTGTTCATTGTGCTATGTGATTTTACATGTTTATTTGTGATTGTTGGTTGACTCGGGTACCACGCTGGTACATTAACTATGGATGACTTAGATACCACACTGGTACACTCACTATGGATGACTTGGGTACCACGCCGGTACACTAACAACTTGAGTTTGGGTTCCGTGAGAGGACCATGTATGTGATTATGGTTCCATGGGAGGACCAGACATTTGCATTGTGATCATGTAGGACATGTAGTCATGTTATATCAATATTCAATTTTTTTTTTCATCTAATTAAGTATAGTATTGATTGAAAATATGAATAGTTACATTTTAATTTAATAAAAATAAAATTTAATTAATATTTTTATAATAGATATTTAAAATAATCTTAATATTAAAAGTGCTCATACTTGTCATTTTTCATAATTTGACTCTCAAAAGTATTTTTTTTAAAAGTTAGTCAAACACAATCCTTTTATCAAAAACACTTTTCAAGTGAATTAACCCAACACAAATTGTTTTTTTTTTTTCAAAAGTACTTTTCTAAAAAGTTATTTTAAAAAAATATCTCTAAAAATAAGCAGTTTTTAATAGCAATGTCAAACAGACTCTTACAATCATGTACTAGGACTAGTGATATTTGTATCATTTTTGGTTGATTGGTGAGCGGTGTAATTATGTTATTAGAAGTTTTAGATTAAATGTTGTATAATAATTTTTGAATGATGTATTATCTAATTTATTTGGGAAAATACGTAAATACCTCCCTAAGGTGTGATTCAGAATTTCAGCGACACACCTAAATATAACTAGTCTTATTACCCTTTTAAATTAAATTTTAAATGGAATAAACATACCTCAAAAGCTGACATAGCAGAGAGAGTGTACATAATTTTCTTCTCCAAATCCCTTTTTTGCAAAAACATTTGGGCACACAACCACCTACACACGATCTCATGAATAATTTAATATTTAAATTTTGAAATGGATTTGTTCCTAAATTTCTAAAATAGTTTCCATCATTTTTCATTATTTTATTATAACTATTTATATTCACCATCGTTGGATGCTTAAGTTTGCAAGTTTACAGAAATGGGGGCTGAGAATGGGAAAAAAATTAAAAAATCAACTAAATAAATTTTTCACGTATGATCAAACGAGTGTATTACACTTACAAAGTCATGTACACAAAAAAAATTAAAATTACATAGTGAAAATCAACATAAAAGATCTAAAATGAACATACTCAGTTGAGATGTGTAAGCGAAACTTCGTGTAACTTGCAAACGTTAGGCCCATTTATAAACTTTTCCTCAACCATACTCTCAATCACCAATTGAGTGTACCGTTTTTGTGTTCACTCACAATGGCGGGGACTCTCCAAATTCTACTCCTCAATCCTCCGGTCACCGGGAACTCACTGTCTCGGTGCCGGAGTTCTCATCTTCCGACGACCCGCTTCCCGTTTTCTGGCAACTGCCCTTCGATAATCAGCTACAGGTTGCATCTTGGTTCGAAATTCAGTTCACCTGTTAGAGCCAGTTCACAACATTCAAATAAGGTGAATTTGCATTCCTTAGTTATCGTATGTTTTCTCCTTCAATGTTGGGGGCTATATTCAGCTTTTTCACAACTATAATTGTTACTATGTCTCAATTTATATGATATACTTTCCTTTGGGTCCGTCGATAAAAGAATTTCAATCACACAAACATCCACTTATCTTATTCAGTTTTTCACCCACTTTGTAAGTGGCTGCTAGATAGAAAATAATTATCTTTTTCTTGTATAAATTCAAATATGCTGAAATTTTAATGAATTCTTTGTGCTTTTATACTTGAATTGGGTTTTAGGAGAGTTTATGTTTTAACACTGGCATCAGAGCTCTGGTTGATCTTATAGGACCAAAAAGTTTAACCTACAATGCAAGTGACATCCAACAACCTACCTTTAACTCCACCTTTCACTTTCACCAATAAAATTATCAAATTTGGTCGGTGAAGATGCCAACTTTTTTAGAAGCCTATGACTCTGGGAAACTGTGACAGAAGATTGATCGGTACCTGTTCTACCGGCAAATCCTACCATGGCTCAAATCAAATTCAACAGTGTAGAGAAGGCAAAGAAATCCAAAGTCAAGTCGTTTATGCAGAATTCTGAGGCATATTCCATGTTCTATAGAACCATTGATTGTAAAACAACAAAAGAGGCTTGGGACAAATTGAAATAGAATATCAAGGTAGCGATAGAACACATCAAATGCTAGTGTTGAACTTGAAAGAGAGTTTGAGTCTGTGAATATGCAAGAGGATGATACAATCAGTAAGTAAGCATATCAAATCTCCTTAATTGTTAATAACATTAGGCTTCTTGGTGAAGAAGTTACAGAATACACAGACAAATGGATTGTGTAGAAAGTTCGTGTAACTCTTCCTGGGAGGTTTGAATCTAAGATCTTCTCTCTTGAAGAACCCAAGGACCTAAGAAAACTCTTATTAGGTGAACTAATGAGTGCTCTTCAAGCACAAGAGCAAAGAAGGACTATGAGATAGGACAAGTTCACTTAAGGAACTTTCTCTGTGCAAAAACAATATTCTGGTAAAGGGAAGCATAAGTTCAACCAAAAGAATAAGGGAAAGCAAGATGGTGAAAATAACATTGGAGATGTAAAGGAGAAGTTCCCTCCGTGCAAACATTGCAAAAACAACACATTTGGAAAAGCACTGCTATTGGTGGTGGATAGCCGAAGCTATATGCGACAGCTGTAAGAAGATGGGGCACATATCCAAGGTTTACAAATAAAAAATAAAGGCCTCTAGAGCTTTGCAAATATAACTAGCAGAAGTTGTTGATGCACATGAGGAGTAACTCTTTGCAGTTTCATACTTTTCAACAAATGAATTCTCCAATTTCTTGGCTTCTCGATAGGGGTTGCACACATCACTTGTGCAATGATGCGGGAATGTTCAGCTTCCTTGATGATACTTACAAATCCAAAGTAAAAGTGGGAATGGTGAGGCCGTAGAAGTCAAAGGTAGAGGTACAATGACTGTCTCAACAACCTCAGGTGTTTTGTACACACTTGATATGATTCAAAATTTATTGAGTGTTGGACAAATGTTTGAAAAGAATTATTCACTGTATTTTAAGAATTGTGAATCTGTTGTCTCTGACCCTTTTGGAATAGAATTATTGTGTCAAGATGAGCAACAAAATGTTTTAGTTGATGGGAGAAATAGTTGAGCATGCTTATACTAGTACTTCACAAACATGTAGAAACATATGGCACAAAAGGTTTGGTCACTTTAATCAGAGAAGCATCACAGGGATGACAAAAGTAGTTAGTGGAAAATATGCTTGAATTTCTTTCTAATGGTCAAGTTTGTGAAACTTGTCAGTAGGGAAAGAAAAGAATACAATCATTTCAAGCAAATCAAGTATGAAGAGCTAACCAAAAACTTCAGCTCATTCATATGGACATTTGTGGCCCAATGAAAGCTTTAAGGTCTGACAATTGAGGGAGGAGAATATACTTTTGCTCAGTTTGTAGAGTTTTGTAATTCCACAAGTATAGAACGCCAATTGGCATTACCATACATGCCACAACAAAATGGCGTGCTTGAAAGGAAGAATATGACTGTAATGGAGATGGCCAAGTGTTTTTTGCTTGAAAAAAGATCCCAAATCAGTTTTGGACAAAGGCAGTTAATACCTCAGTATATTTGCTGAACATATTACCCACTAAGGCCTTGCAGGACATGACTCCAGATGAAGCTTGATGTGCGACAAATCATCAATAAACCATCCCCGACTCTTAGGGTGTATATGTTATTATCAAGTTCCTGTACCTAAGAGGAGTAAGCTAGACAACAAGGCTTAGAAGGGCATATTTATGGGCTATGGTTCATCATCCAAAGGCTATATTATTTTCTGTTTGAAGATAGAAAAACTAGTTCTCAGCATAGAAGTGAAGTTTGATGAAGTAGCTACTTAGGATTGGAAAAATCAGGAGACCTCTTTCCTGATTTATTTTTAAAAGAGCAACCTCAACTTGCGGAAGATGAACTAGTGGATGACGTACCAGTGCAGTGAACCAGAACCTTAAAAGACGTCTATCAGTGGTGTAGTTTGGTTATATCTAAACAAGCTATGGTGAAGCACAAGATTTTCAGGCATGGAGGAGAGCTATGCAAGCTGAATTAGACATGATCGAGAAGAATGGAACCTAGCAACTCATTGACTGGCCTAGAAATCTCAAGGTGGTTAGTGTAAAATGGATTTTCATGACAAAACTCAATCATGATGACTCAATTTGCAAACATAAGACTAGATTGGTGGTGAAGGGACAAGCACAACAATATAGTGTGGTTTTTTATTTCCTAGAAAAGAGGATTAGGTTTATCTCTTAACGAAGGCCTTGTATGACCTAAAACAAGTCTGGCACGAAAGGATGGACAATCATCTCATCCAATTTGGCTTCAGTAGAAGTCAAAGTGAAGTTACTTTGTATGTGAAGTTCATTGGAGGTGAGTCCTTAGTTGTTCCAATTTATGTGGATGACATGGTTGTGACAGGAAGCAAAATTGAACTAATCCAAAGGTTCAAGGATGAAATGGAGAGTCTTTGAAATGATTGATCTTGGAGTCATGAAGCACTTCCTTGGCATGTCATTGCTGCAGTCCAATGATGGATATTTTATATGCCAGCAGAAATGCATTTCGGATATTCTAAATAGGTTCAAAATGCAAGACTGCAAACCTGTGAGTACTCCAATTTCTACTGGTGTGAAGCTTGGCAAGGATGAAGATTTTGAAAAAGTGGATGACAATATGTATAGAAGCTTAATTGGCAGCCTTCTATATCTAACCACAAGCCGACCTGACATTCTATTTGTTGTAAGTTTGCTCTCTTGGTTCATTCATTTGCCTAGAGACACACACTTCATAGCCGTTAAAAGAGTGTTAAGGTATATAAAAGGAACCATCAAGTTTGGATTATTTTTCCAGCATCTGCAGAAGTGACTATAAATCTGGTTGGTTACTCTGCTAGTGATTGGGGTGGCTGCATTGATGATTCCAGAAGCACTTCTGGATATCTGTTTTGTTTGGGCACAAGTTGTTTTAGTTGGAGCTCTAGGAAACAAGAAACTACAGCTCAATCAATAGCAAAAGCTAAGTACGTTGCTGTTGCATCTGCTGTGAACCAAGCTATCTGGCTAAGGAAGACGTTGAAGGACTTGGGCCAAGAACAAACAGAAGCTACCAGGATCATATGTGATAACAAGTCAGCAATTTCAATCTAAAAAATATCCAGTATTTCATGGTCGAACTAAGCACATTTCATTTTATTAGAGAAGTCCAACAATTTAATGAAGTGTTGCTTGTTCATCCGAGAACCAGCTAGCCGACATTTTCACTAAGTTACTGCCACAGGAAAGGTTTGAAAATCTGAGGTAAAGAATTGGTGTTTGTCACAAAAATGCCAAGGAGGAGTGTTAGGCAATTGACATTTTTACTTCCAGCTTATTGTTTTTACTGTTTTTTGCTTATTTCAGTTTACTGCATTCCTATTTTCTAGGAAAAGACTTGGTCAAATTTAGTTGCTTAAATTTCTAAAGATAGTGGTCCTTTATGGCTGTTAGTTGTACGTTTTCTTATTCAGTTTTTCATCAACTAATACGTATCTGTCAAAACATAAACTCTTCTAAAACTGAATGAAGTATAAAGGCACAAAGAACTCATTATAATTCCAGCATATTGTTAATGAGTTCTTTGTGTTTTTATACTTCATTGAGTTTTAGGAGAGTTTATGTTTTAACAGATACGTATTAGTTGAGAATGTATTTTAGACATGTTAGCTATTTCGTAGCAAGTCCTATGCATTTTAGGAGTGTTTTAGCCTTTCAGAGATTTTTTAGGTTTAGAAAATATAGAGAACTTCTATCACTTTTTATTTGTGGTTCTATAATATTAGCATGAGATGAGTTTAAATGTAGTAACATGGTCAGTCATATAGCTGACCCCAACTTATTTGGAACTGAGCGTAGTTGTGTATGATCTATATGATAATAGAGTTGTGTATTTGAAATTAATTTGGTGTTCAAAACTGCAGAAATCAACTTTAGATGGTTAATTTTGAATGAAGGGAGTAGGTTACGTTTCTTTGCTGATAAGATTTATGGTATTTTTCAGGGAAATGGTTGTGGAGACAATCTTCCACGGGCTACTGCAAAAAACTCTGATTGGGTAAAACCACTTTCTGGTTTTGTATCCAACAATTTTTTGCCTTTAGGTCAGCTTATCCAATCTTCCTTGAGAGAATTTTGATATTGTGGACTGGATTTCAGATTGATATATTGTTTTTCAAGCTAGACGATGATGTGTGGCTTGGATTGAAGGGGAACTTTTGGAACATTATCTACCTTAATTGTTTAGTCTCGGCAGTGAATTTCGTAACTTTTGACCTGTCAATTTGAAGAAACATATTTTGATGGTTTTTTAAGTGCACCAATTTTGCTCTTTGTTTTTTTCTTCCAGTTTCTTACATGAACTTAGAAAGACATGCATTGGAACATTACGTACTTCTTTAGAATAGTTTCTGGGAATTTCTTAACACGGGTTTATGGACTTGGAATATTGTGTGTATTATCCAGTTAGTGAATCATAGGTGGTTCATTTACCTTTTGTGATAATGATTCATAGGTTGTGCTTAAGAGGATATATTTCTGGGAATGAGGTACATTTTAACAATTTGGGTCTCTCCGTAGATAGATGATTATTGGATGATGTATCAAAGGATTTTTCATTTGTATATATCTTTCAGTCTGAAAATTTTTCATTTTTCATTTTAATGTTTTTGTCTACTTAACAAGTGCCTAGCCTTAGGTTAGGAATAATATTTCGGAAGTCAAGAAATTTGACCTTTTACAGTTCAGTGGCTCACAAGCTTTCAACATTCTAACTCAAGAGGAGGTTTTATCGAGAGATGCACTAGTCTTAATTGTGCAGTGTCTGTGCATGATGTGCCTTAGTTTCTGGTGTCTTCTAGTGGTTTTCTCCATATCTCCAGCACTACAACAACAACATACCCAATGTAATTCTATAAGCGGGTCTACGGTGGGTGGATGTACACATATTTCACCTTACCTTTGGTGGGGTAGAGAGATTGTTTTCGTCTTTCCGGTACACCCTCGGGTCAAAAGAGAAGTTTTCGAAGGGTCACAAGAAAAATATGACAGCAAAATAACAAGATACCAAGCACACAAAGCAATGGATAGTAATACACATTGAAGAATAGAAACAACGTGATTACTAAATAATACAACTAATAAGGAGAAGTGTAAGCTGCCTCTCTTGCATAAATTGCGACAACACTCAGTAACCTACCAGCCTTCTACCATAAATTTTCGACCTCCATTCCTTCCTATCTAGGGTCATGTCCTCAGTAAGTTAAAGCTGTGCCATGTCCTGTCTAATCAACTCGTTAAACCTCCCCCGTTTTTCTTCGGCCTACCTCTACATCTCCCAACTCCTACTACAACTAACCTCTCACATCTCCTTAATGGCGCATCCGCACACCTCCTATTCACATGCTTGAACCATTTTAGTCTTGCTTCCTCATCTTGTCCGCTACGAAGGCCACTCCCAACTTGCCCCGTATAACTTTGTTCCTAATCATATCTCTTCTAGTATGGCCACACATTCATCTGGGCGTTCTTGATTGGCCAGCACTCTGCCCCATACACCAATGTTGGTCTAATTACCACTTTATAGAACTTACATTTGGGCCTTTGTGACACATTCTTATCGCACAATAAACTAGATATGAGCCTCCATTTCGTCCATCCGGCTCCAATATGATGGTTTTTGAACCATGAGCTTTGCCCTATTATAACATGTTTTCTTGGTTTGCCAAAAAGAGAAAAGAAAAAGAAAAAGAAAAAGAAAAGAAAGAAACCTCTATTATCAAGTTTGCCTGATTGTGGTTTTATTCCATGGAGACACATTAATATCGTTCAATCAACTATTCTTCAATCCCTATTTAGTTAGGATCCATTGTATGAATCTTTTGTATCCAATTCACTGTATTCAGGTCTCTTACTATATTCAAAAGGATTTGTAATAGTTTGACTATCTTTACTGTCAACCTAACACGATCATCCTTTTGTTTGTTTTTGGGACTGGTTATGCCTGGAGAAAGCTCACATAGAGGAAGTTGCAAGATAGATTAGCAATCAAATAAAATGCTGAAGGAGGTTAGTAATAGTGTAGTGCATATTTGAACAGTAACATAAACTTGTTTATAGCTACATATCCTACACGTATTAGCAATCAAATAAAATGCTGAAGGAGGTTAGTAATAGTGTAGTGCATATGTGAACAGTAACATAAACTTGTTTATAGCTACATATCCTACACGAATTTTGTACGAGTATTCAGGACGAATAAATGCAGTAGGAATGAGTTAGATTGTTTGTGGTAGGTCTGATTTTTGGATATATATACAAGTGTTACCTTATCAAAAAAAATTGTCCAAATGACGAACGGTTTGAACCACTGGAAACTAGACTCAAAAGGACTACAGTTTTTGTTCATAAATCATCTCCAAATTCGTTATATATTAGGAGATATGCTCTTGTGAAGTCATGCCATGCGCTATTTGAACATTTCTTTCCCCCTAACTCTTTCCAAACCAAATCCAAGATACTTCTCCCACACTTAACATCCTCATAACCCTCCAAACCACATTGCAACTATATTCTCATATTCAAATGATATTATTCTCATTTGTAGCAATTGTTGGCATGCAAATAAATTCGTTAACGTACTTTAAGGAGTTAAAAGCTTAGGAAATTATTCCAGGTTGTTACACGTCAGGACCTGGAGCATTATCGTTTGCGCAACTCATAATGATATTAGAGGCAACTTGTTCTTCGAATGGTCTCTGTAATAATTTCTTTCCTCCTCTATTTTAGGTTGATCTCCCAAACTGTAGCTAGGTCTCCAATCAATTGTTTCTGAATGATGGTTCTTGTAGTAGCTGAGACTTTCCCCTCTTATAATCTTCTATCACCTCATCCTCCACTATCAACTTGCCGATTTGGTCGTATCTTCTGTGTGCATTTGCCATTTTTTTATTTCGTACTCCTGTCACCCTGTTTCAGCCAATTAATCCTGGATTTTTGTCTCTAATGTATTTACTCATACTTGGAAATATCCTCCAACTCCATTTGTAGCGTGGCCCTCCTTAATAATTATTCTTCCTGCAAAATCCTGCTTTCTTGTTCAAAATCCAACTCCAACACTTAATATCTGGTTTCTTCTTATCAATGTTTCCGTAAGTGTCAGCATTCCACTCCTTCAGTTTGGCCTTTTATAACCCTCTTGGCAAGAATGAAATCTGGTCTGCCCTCAACGCAGAAAGAAGTCACCAGTCTTTCACAAGGTCTAGCAATCCATCTACTTCTAGCCACCAATTTTCAAATTTGAAGTAGGACGGTTTTTTCTCTCAATCCCCACAGAGAAGCATAATAGGAGAACGATCTGATGATATCCTAGTAACCGAATGGGTATTGGGTAGTTGGAATAGAAGAAGAATATGTTTTTTCTTCTTTCCTTGCTCTACTTCTTTCCTTAAATTTTGTTTCTATAAGAATGAAATAGGTGATGTTTCAATCAAAGTAAAACTCAATTTTTCATTAGATGATAGTTTGTGCTGCAGCTAATAAATTATAATAGAGCAAATACAAATAAAAGATGCCTTTAATCTGTATACAGCAGATGCCACATGTACTGTAATTTGGTAAGTGTAATAGCCTCACACACTTAACACCCCCCCTTGGGGCATCAAGATGAAGCAGATTTCTCTGCATCCATAAACAGCATATGCAGCTCCAGATCAACAGCATAAAATTGTCTGATTGTGATAAGAATTTATAAGTCTATGTTTTGTTGCTTTGTCTGTCTCTATCTGGCTCATTATCTTTTCAAGAGATTGAACATAACTAATTTGTCTTTTATTGAAGGCATTATGCCTAATGAGCTGATGCAGAAAGTGTTCCTGCAGATAGTTGGTTGGACTTTATGTGATATTGGAACAGTATTATGTACTATAAGGGTTTAATGTTCTTGTAGTTCTTAACTGTACCAATTGTGTTGTCATTTTGGTCACAGTGTCTAGATAGCTCTTGAATGTTTTTACCATTTTGAGAAAGAACGAAAATTGAAATGGCTGTCAAAGGCATCAACTTCTGCCAGCCAAAATAACCATGAATACTTAAGTGTGCACAACCGTAGAGCATACGGGCACTGGGATTGTTGATTACCATGAGTGATACCTGATTACACTAAAGTGTGTTGTTATCATGAAGGTCTTCTTGATATTCTGGAACGTTATTTCCGATGTGGATGTTATTACATATATCCTCTAAAGTTCTGAATTATTTTATGCTTACTGATTGAAAGGATTTGTAGTACCAAAACTCATGCGTTCTCAATCACTTTTGCAGCTTTAATTGGTGGAGTAGCATTAGGGCTTGCTAATCCTACCCTTGGTTGTCTGGCTGATAGATATTATCTGTCCAAAATTAGCACCTTCGGCATATTTATAATCTCAGGTAGAGTTCTGGCTTTTCTCTTTGTCAATTTTGGTGCCCAGTAATTATTTATCTTCTTATGATACAGGGATTACATTGCGTAGTGATGAAGTAGGTGCTGCTGCTGAAGCTTGGCCTGTTGGGCTATTTGGTCTTGTATGAATTCAAACTCTTCTCTATGCCATTGTAAATTTTGTAGGTTGTCCTTGTCATCTCTGTCTTCTTTTTGTGTTCTTATGGCCGAATATAATGATAATGGAACTTGAACTGCTTTCACTGTTATTTTGGATATTGATTTGTACTTCAAAATTCTTCACTATGTATGATGTAAGAAACACCAGATTGAAACTGTCACGACCCAAATCTGAAGGGGTCGCATCGACACCTAGAAGGTTATGTCAATAGGAAAATTGTATCTCTTATGCTACTGAAAAAACTATCACCATAACCTTGAATATAACAAGTGCTAGTAAGTGACAAAAAAATCTACCATAAAATCAAAATATACAACTCAATGTGATTTAAATTTAAAATGCACCCACTACTTACTTTATGGAGCATGATTCTAGATCTCTAATAACTGATATCAATGAAAAAGTCTGTATAGCTGAAAATAGTTGACTCTAGCACCCTGAAGGAGCAGTGGGGCTCACCAAACTCTGGAAACATGGGCAGCTACTAACTCATCTGAAGAAGTAACTTCGAGTTTGCATAAAAACATAAGGGGGTGGGTCAATCTACTGACCCAGTGAGATAACCATCCATAACTGCTGGAATAAAAGTTAGATAATAACATGTATGGAATACTGAATCTGAAAACTGAGTAACAGTAAGTATTTGCTGAAAGTAAATCTGTTTCACTTTACTGATTTTGTCTCTCTGTTTGTAGCTGAAATATCTTCCGACTCTGTATCTGAGACACACACATCTCAAGTATCTGAAACCACACGCACTAGGAATTCTATCCCGCTGGTCCGACCCCAACTAAGTTTCATATGCCTCGTATGTACATCATGAGGGTCTAACACCACCCCCACTCGGATAAGGTTGCTAGCATAATCTGAATTTACCATCTGTGAGTAGCATAATCTAATATCGTCATACCTCTGTGTACGTTATGTGCTGACGCCACACGGGGGAAAGCAAACATCTACTCAGACCCTTCGAGCTTTCCCCCAAAATGTCATTTTCATCCAAAACATATATATTTTATGGTGTGGCTTAGAACACTTGAACTATAGTTAGTTAAATAGCATACATGGGTCTAAAATATTTTTTCAAAAAATCCAAAACATACTTTAAAAAGTAATCATAAAAAATACATTATATGGAAAATCATAATTACAAAATCAAGCTAATCACTTATTAACTTAAGCTGAAAACACTTTGACAAAAACATGTAACTGTCCCCACATATGCAAGGTCGCAATACATATACTCAACATTTTTTGAAAACAACAACTTATACATTCCGTCTTAAAACATGAACATTTTTATAAATTATGGAAAAATCAGTAACAGATCTTTCAACTCCTCCTGGCTTGACATTACTATGGTTTGATCTCACGACTTGTCTATAGCAAACCCTTCGAGAATCTATCAAGAATAATATGAAACAGGTTATTTTTATATTAGATTTATCCTAGTGGTGTCTCTCAAAGACTAGGAAGATCTAAGTCAAGGCTGCTATTATTAAATAGAATTGCTTTATGCTTATATTGCAAGAATAAATAGAAGAATTTGTATGTATCTATGTACATGCATGCATGCAAGCAAGTGTGTTGAGACTTGAGAAAGGTGTTTTTCCATTAAAAAAAAGTTAAAATTAAGTTAGGAGTAAAGGAGGGGGAGTTAGCGAATACTGACGGAGGTGTGAACTTGTAACATTGCAATTGGGTTTGAGGCGAGGTGGTTTTTGAGAGCTATATCTATTGTCGCTAAATAGGAGACCATAGGTCAGTTAGATTTAATCCAGGAGCATTTTGGTAGCAGGTTGGTGTTTGATTCATTTGAGTCAGTTGCAATGTTGCTTATTTTTAAAAGAATTATGAAGTTTAAGGAATCTTTGGTCACTAGGTAATTGCTATGGCGATCGAGGAGTTTCTAGATTAGGTTCAAATTAAGTATGCTGCCAACAAAAAAATTTAAGTTTATTTCTAATTTAATTAACACCAAATAGTAATATAATTACTAATTGTTATTAATTACTTTTTACACTTCAATCATAAGTGCCTTGTGAGTTAATAGTTTATTACTTTCCCTGTTTCAATTTATCTGAATCTATTTTAGTCCGTTCAAGAAATGCCCCCTTTCTAAATCTAAAAACAGTTTAATATAAACTTTTCATTTTACCCTTAATGAAACACTTCTATGTCCATACAAATGTTCTTTTTTCTTTTTTTTTTGGGTTAAAACAACAATTTATTTATTTAGTATTATGCATCATTAACAAACATAAGTGGTTGCATTCCTGCTAGCACAACACTGTTTTGGCCGAATAAGATAGTTACAACCCAAATTACATAAAGGCTTTATATGCCTAGCAAAAGCAGTTCCATTTTTGTCTGCTTCGTTAGTTTTCAAAACAAACAACCTCGGGGGTGGGGAGTCCACAAAAAGTTGGTTCTTTGTTAGCTTTTGGCCTTTTTTGGCTATAGCTAAGTTAGCCACCTTGTTCTGCTCTCTAAATTCATGCCTGATTAGGAGGTTCCCTAGCTGGTGGAGCAACTCCCTGCATTCATGTTAAACGTTTGACTTTGAGTATTATTTTTCAATTGTGAAAGTTCAATCACCTCTTTTGTGTCTAGCAATCTCCAGTTGTTGCACCTGCACCTTATGAGCATTATCTAAGGTCATATGATAAGGAGTATAATTTTGTACCTAAAGCAGATTTCATATTAATTCTTGCACTAAAACCTGATATCCATTCTCCTTTTTTTATCACGAAGAGAGACCTCCTATCCCACCCTTTTTTGTACTTTGTGAAAAGGAGCCATCGATGTTCAATTTTGGGCCAAATTTCGGAGGCTCCCATTTTCTAGAAGCATTGCAATTATCATTTTTCCTATAAACTTCCTCATTCCAAACATAGAATGGAAAAGCCTCTTCCCATTTAATCAAGTTGTTGATCTTTTTATACTTAATTTTTCGACAATTGTTGAGCCAATCATTATCATTTGAGTCCTTGATATTTTGGATCTCTCTGGCCAGACCTAGTTTCTCCCAATAATTTTTTGCAGCAGTGCTTGAAGACCACAAGTTTCAAAAGTCTCATTGTCAGTCAAATGTTATACTAGCATGTTTAAGACCACAAGTTCCGATAGTCTTCATTTCTTTCTTAAACTTTGTGCTCATTCAAATAGGTTCACATAAATTGAAATGGATGAAGTATTTTTTATACCAGTATCCAGGTAAGCTACTGGTCCAAAACAGTTTTTTCCCGCTCCGCATACGTCTCCTAATCTATTCAAATCAATGAATATGAGGGTTGCTTACATCTATTGGACTGATCTCTAAAGTTTATATTTTGGTCAAAGTCAAAGTCAACTCAAAAGGTCAACTATAGGTCAAAACCCGAAACAAATTACATGAGTGGATTACCCATAAGCTAGAGAGTTCAAATCAATAATCAAAATATATACTTGACTTAGTTTACTTGGTCAAATCTCAATTTAGGTGATTTAATAACTTAGGGGTGAAAATTCACCTTAGAACACTATAAATCTCATGCTTCGATGATGTTAATCCACATTAATGATGATATAATCTCAAAAGGATGTTAGATACACCTACCCTAACGTAGTGGATAGATTTCCCTCGGGTCTCAACCACACACCCCATGTCCCAAAACATCTTACCAACCTATACAAAGTCTAGAAACGTGAAATGAACGCAAATACTCAAAACGAGGGGTTGAGTTGTTACTTGTTACACCTCATAAATGATCCTTTTGTCTTCTCTCTCCCTGCATAAGCTCATTTATACTGTTGGGTATTCTGGCAATACACTCTCGACACAAGCTTTTTTGCGAGGCCATTTTTTTGCTATGCACCTCTCTTGCAATGCAAGGAAGGGTTGTGCTGTCTAAATCCCTTCTTGCGAGGGGGGTTGCGATGGACAATAGGTCATTGTAAATGGCCTTTGCATGCCCCTGCTGATGCTCCCACACAATGAAGCTCGCGACTAAGATCCCGACTTTGCTCCAAGGCCTGAGCTCGCAATGGAGCACACGAAGGACTGGGGTATTCTGTTAGGGGTCGTTTGGTAGTTGATTAGAGTTATGTAGGTATTAGTAATACATGGATTAGTTATGAATTTCTGTATTATTTTACGCCGGGATCAGTTATGCAGGGTTTAGTTATTCATTTATTAGCTATTCCATCTTCTATCCTGCATAAAATAATATATTGATTCCCTCATAACTTATACATGTATTAGTTATGCAGGTTTCTAATTTGCAAACCAAACATTGTATTAATTTTATACATAGTAAAAGAAAGCAACCTAACATGTTATGCAGGATTTAATCATGAATAACTTACCAGCTGCCAAATGACCCCTTAATGGTTTGACCACTCTCCTTGCCCAGGTCCTCCTCACTCAATACGAGGTCACCATGAGAGAGGACTGGGAGCTCACCTTGGTTTCCGATGTCGGTTTTGCTTCTTTTGGTTACCTTGCCACGTCGAATCACTTCCAATTAATACCATATTCATGTTATCATAACCTAATTCCTTCAGTACCCTCATGTCTGTCCATACACATTTTGTGGACACTTAAATCATTTCATGAGGTACTATATACCGAAATTAATATTATAAATTTATGGGGCTTTACATTTTCTGTGAATGACTGCATCTGGATGGATCTATACCAATTTTATTTGGCTCTTTTGGTATTATACTCAGGGAGGCTATATCTTAATTTTGTTTCTGGATCATTTTATGTTTTATATTTAACTATTTCTAGCATATTCTTGTTGATGCAGGTTTCTATTTTGTTCTTCACTCCTCTTTTATCCAAGATTATTTTGCTGCTAAAGCTTCAACCTCAAGAATTTGTCACAGGTTAGACAGCTAAAAATACTCAACCTTTCCATGTGGTAGGCATGCAATAACATTCTAAACACGGGGAAGGTGGGATGAAATGAGGAAGACGATTATGATAAGTGATTATTATTCATTGACGCTCCTTCAGAGAAAAACCCTGAATGTCATTAAAATACATCAAGATTAGTTGGTGTAGAGACTTCATTGTTCACTTTAAAGTGTCTCTGTATATATAGGCATACTGGCGTTTCTTATTGAACAGGAGTTGTATTACAAGCCATTACACACACACGTAGACAGGGGGAGAGGGGGGAGGGAGTGAGAGAGAGAGAGAGAGAGAGGCTAATGTTTGTCAGTGTGGTTGAAGGAGGGAGATGATGTTCTCGAAACTCAGTTCTTTTTCGTGTTTATTACAAAGTTTTTAAGGGCTTTGATATAGCAGTGTTAAGGCTTTTGAAATTTTCCTTTTTATCACTAAGCTGTAATTTCCACATTTTTTTTTAACTTGGTAACTTTTATATTATATCGCAGCAGTACATGGGTAGTACTTAACCTTATATACAGATGAACTCCAAACTCCACTGTTCTAAGTCTATATTGAGTCTAAAACATCAATTATAGAGACTGTTTCATTTAAGTATAATTGATTAAACCAAAAACATAACAACAAAATGCAGTTAAGTTTAACTTTCTGCATACTATTCTCTATGCTCTCAAAATACCTAGAATTCCTCTCTTTCCAGGTTGCATACCATATTGAAGTAGGGACAATTCTCCATCTAGTTCTGTCTTTTGCTAGCACAGCTGCCTCCTCCCAGCGTTTTAGAGCTTCAGTAATTCTCCTAGGCATAGTCCAGGATATGCCTTTGAGACTCAAGAATGCCCTCCATAACTATTGAGTAAATTTGCAGTGTAGAAATAGATGGTTAACAGTTTCTGATGTTTCCCCACATAGAACACACCTAGAACATAAGGTTATCCCCCCTTTTCATTACATTATCCTGTGTCAGAGCAGTCCTTAGCTAGCAACCATATAAAACATGAGACTTTATAAGGAATTCTGCATTTCCAAATTTGTCTCCATGGCCAGGTAGGAATCTGTTGACTTGGTTGCTCCATCAACATGTAGGCTGCACCTACTTTAAATGTACCTTTGCTGCTTCCTTTCCATCATAATACATCCTCTGCTGCCAAGAGTCCATTGAAACTCTTCCCAGTCATCAGTTGTCTCCTGAAATGGAAATTCCAACCTTGTGTGGTCCAAATCTCTGCTATGGCCCTTTGTTGTGAGAGAAATAGGTTATATATGTCTGCGAAAAAGAGTTCCACATTACCCAACTCATGCCATTCTTCCTTCCAAAATTTGGTCTTGTTCCCATTCCCCACTTTCACCTTGGAGTTGAGTTTGATTTCCTCCAATAAATCTCTTATGTATCTCATAAGCTGACTCCATAAGGTGAAGTCACATCCTTTGTCATCCAGCTATCTTCAGCCTCATATTTGGCACCTACCACTCTTTTCCACAGTAACTAATCTTCAATTGAGTACTTCCACAGCCACTTCATTCTGAGTGCTTTACATTGAAATTTCACTTTATTCTCAATCCCCCATTTTTCTTCCCAGTTGTCACAGATTTTCATTTTACTAGGTGAAATCTTTTCTTCTCTTTGTTACCTTGCCACATGAACTTCCTTCTCATCCTATCCAAACTTTTGATGACACATGCTGGAATAGAAAAGAGTGACATCATGTATGTTGGCAGAGCATCAAGGACTGAGTTGATGAGGGTCAATCTCCCTCCCATAGATAGTTATTGTGTAGTCCATCTAGCCAATTTTTTCTCATACTTCTTTATCACACCATTCCAAATTTCAATACTTGGACTTTGCTCCCAAAGGCATGCCCAAGTAAGTTGTTGGCAAAGTGCCAACTTCACCACCAAGTATTGAGGCTATACAGTTCCTATGCTTGACTTCATTAATGGGATACATGAAGCTTTTCCTCCAATTAATGTGCAAGCCAGATACTCCTTCAAATAAGACCAGAATCACCCTTAAATATTTCAATTGATCTTCCTCAGCTTCACAGAAGATGAGTGTATCATCAGCATATTGAATGTGTGTCACTTCCAAGCTTTCTATTCCATCTCTGGACACATCAAAACCTTTCAACCATCCGCTTGTGTTAGAACTCAGAAGGAGTTACTTTTGGTTTTGGTACCTTCTTGGTACTTTGTCAATAAACCTTTACCTTATCAAAAAAGAACTCAGAAGGAGTTACATTTATGTTATTCTAATTGTAAATGCATGTCTTTTAATCTACAGTTCTTATGAATAACCCTTTCTGTCTGGCCGTAAAGAAAACCGAGTTCAGCATAAATTTCAGTGCATTTAAGTTTTTCCTCGTTGCACTATGGATCTGCTGATAATGGTTATAATTTTTTGGTTCCTCAGGGTTGGCCATATTTAGCTGTATGCCCACAACATTATCTAGTGGAGTGGCACTAACTCGTGTAAGTTGAATGTCCTATGTTATGCATGGTACTGCCTATGCAGAAAATAGTTGGTTGTTATATTTGACTGGAGGTTTCACTTAAATACAGTTAGCAGGAGGAAACTCTGCTCTTGCACTTGCGATGACTTTAATATCAAACCTTCTAGGCATTCTGATTGTAAGTTTTCCGAGCTATGAATCCGAATGCTGTAAATCCTTTACATGCTATTAAGTTTCATGTCAATTATCATCATCTCCTTCACTTTGTCTGTACATAACACTAGCAAAGTTGGCTGTCTTATTTTATGGCATGTTTTTTTCTGTCCAATCGTACTCATGCAACTTTGATAGAAGTTTTGGACTATTGTTCCATGAAATGCTTGAATTTCTGTGAAAGAAGATGATTCTTTATTAAAACTTCAAGAGTTCATCTTTTGTGGTATATATGCTGAGTTGCTTAAATTAATACCAAGTTTCCTGCTAGTCACGTCTTCCTTTTGCATTTTATAATAATAGATTCTTTCTTAAGGAAATCTGTAGTATTTGGGTGCCTTATAATTGTTGAACCTATCTTCATGTTTCTCACCACTCCTTGAAGTTTTCTCCTAGAAACACAAATTTGGAATAAGTATATCCGAGAACGTTCAGGTGTCAACTGGTATTAGGTGTTCTTCCTTTTTCATAAAATCTTTCTCGTTATATGTATATGTTTCTTGAAAGTAGTCAATGTCACCTTCTTGTGCAAGGGAATTAACTTGTTGTGTTAATACCATATTGAAACATCCTTTACCTTTTGAAATGAAGCAGGAGTTGAAACCAACATGGCAATCAAGATTTATTTTTTGATTATTTATTTTTATTTACAGTAGAGCAATTGATGGTGACTGTTAAAACAAAAGGATTGATATACTCATCTGCTCCATTTGATACGCATAAGATAAATTCCACTTAATTCCATATTTAAGCTTGGACAATTTTTGCCTCACTACTTTCTGCACTTTTAACTATTCCTTTTATCCTCAATGTCGTTCTAGGTACCTTTTTCGATCTCCAAGCTCATAGCTTCTGGTGTTGGTGTGTCTGTTCCAGCCGAGCAGTTGTTCAGAAGCCTTGTTCTCACACTTCTAGTTCCTCTTATCATAGGGAAGGTATTAACAGAAATCATACCATTCATCATACCCTGTTGAAAAAATTAGAAGTTCTTTTATGACTCCACAAGTTCTTGATAGACAATCTTTATTGCAACCATCTTTTAAAGGTTAAGCAACAAGTAGTCTATTCTAGCCACTACAATGTTGTAGTTTCTTTACTCTCGTCAGTGTCGCATTGATTTTATTTTCTAGGAATTTGTAGTATAATTTATTTTCAATTGGCACGAACCATACTCAATAGTCATCATGCTCTGACCATATATGATCATTATATGGGTGATGGTTTGGGGAGGGGGTTGTTCATATCTTAAGTTTACTTCTAATTCAGCTTGTATCTTGTTGGACAAGTTCTAGACTATGGCTTACCTTCTGAGCTTCCCCCATCTCTCCTGAGTTTCCCTTTTTTTTTGTTTCTCGAAATCGGCTACTTTAAAATCTTTTCTTCTTATATGCATTGTTTTAATGATGTCTTCACTTCTACATTTACAATGGACAATCCAATATGATGAGATAATGAATGTTTGGTTAATCAAGCTGGTTTGTTCCGGAAAGCTAGGGAGAGACTATAACGCTTTAGAAAGATGAGAAATATTTCCAAGAATACATAACATTTCTCATAATATTTATGCACTTTTATCTCCAAATACTGGAGACCTGCTGCAGGAATCCAATGTGTAGGTGACAAATGGACCAATTTCAATCTGCTTTCAACTTCCTGTTAGCAATTTTAGCCAAACATTTTCTTATTGTGGAGAGAATATAGTTCTCCTGAGAAGGAATAAAGATAGTGTAGTATCTTTTCCTTGGTTTGGTGTTTTGTGCTGGCTAAAAGGGAGATCAAGAGGACCGGCATGTGCTTACCTCTTGTGATTGTGATTGTGATATTTGATTTTCTTCATAAGATGTCGAAGAGAATCCCCACAGGCCTCTTTATAGAGCGATCCGCCATTTGCAACCTCATCGAAGTGGGTTTAGGGTCTCCCAGACCCAACTTTTTGAAAATCACAAGGGGCATCAAGTTGATACTTGCCCCGAGGTCACACAATGCTTTGTTGAACAAGTACACCCCGATGGTGCACGGAATCATCTTTCTTTTGTAAAGCAGAAGATCTATAAGGATTGCTAAAATTCATCTTGTTATCTTCAAGCTTCTTTTCCTGGTACTAAAAATATTAATCAGTCTTGAAAAGTACATATAACTTGCTTGAATTGAAGCCATCCTCCATATTTGGTTTAATTCGGTGCTCAAAAGGCCCAAGTCTAAACAGAAGAGCAGAGATAACTGAAAAGGTTTTATCTCATTCATTTATTGAAGGATTTTCTTTTTGGGTTGTGATAAGAAAACATTTTGTTGGAACTATTTTACACCAAGATATAGCTGGAGTATCCAACCTAAAACATTTCATTTGGACAGACTTCCTTTAATAGATAGCATCAAGATGTTTCTTTTTCTTCTTGTACTTTGAAGTTTCGACGACTGATTAATGCCTTCTCTTTTCTCCCTTGTTTTCCTCCCTTTACAGGCTTTACGAGAATGTTTCAAGGGTAAGTGATCTGCACTCATCGAAAAAGTTAGATGTTGTATCTGAACTATCTCATAGCTTGAATGGTTTCAAACCTGCCTTTTCCCATGAATGCGTTAATGCCCAATCTGGACCACCATCTTAAGTGCTCTCAACTATTGGTTATAATGGTTTAGCTGTTTATACTAGGGAATTTGACTTTCCTCTTCCTTACAAGATCTTGTGGAGGGTATGTATATAGATCATTAATGTAATTACACGAGGCAGACGGATTAGGAGAGGGAAGGACCTAGGCTATTTTCCCTGTCCAAGGCTCCAAGCTCATCTGACATGCACAGGTTAAGGTTTTTGGCACTCTTTTTCTCTGGTTGTTGGTCAAACTCAGTCTACAGGGCCTGAGATCACAGTTACCATTCTACTTTGCTTCTTTATTCTGAAAATCACTTCGATTGAAGTATTGCCTTACCATTGATGATACAAGTTGTGTTAAACTATAGATACATAATCTTAAATGACTTCAAATTGCAAAATTTGATCTTTTAACATCTAGTATTTGAATGCATGAAGTGTCTCATTGCTAGAACTAGACTTCCCATTGAGAAAATCCATACCATTTAATAATGTATTGGATATGTGATATGAAGTAGTCACGATCCAAAATCTGTAGGATCGGTGGCTGACACCCGACTTCCCCCTTGCTGTGCGAACCGAAATCAGTTATATCTAAATCATTCAACCTCAATAGCATTAAGGCTAACATAAGCAAATCACCAAACAAAGCATAAACTTCATAACCAAATATGTATCCGAAATACGTAACTGCAACACAGGTCTAAGCCCCAACCACAGAGTATCAAAATATTTCATATTAATCATTACACAGTTCTAGCATATACAATATGCAGAAACGACCAAATTAAGCATGTCTCATATCATGTACATAAATCATAGCATTTATTCTATCAACCCAGTGTAATATCCTAGTTCTTCTGTATATGCTTGTCACTTCATATACACATACATAACGTGTAGCTCAAGATAAATAGTATGCTTATTCTTTGGGAAAAAAAACTCTTAGAGGTCAAAATCTGTACTTACCTCGGTTCGAGATAAGCTAAGTGCTCCAAAACTGTTTTACCCCGTCCAATCTCCTCCAGGCGACTCTGATCTATACAATGGTTTCAATGTGGTTGGACAAACCCATTGGACTCAGTTATTGAAAATAAACCTTGGTAAAGCCAAGGTGACCCAAAAAGTCAACCATTGGTCAACAAACTCAAATCTGCAATTTTGGTATTGCACCAGATACATCAGAAATAGTTCTACACCTGGTTTAAGTTTTCAACTTATCTGAACCCCTTGGGTCTCATCCTAAACCATCCAACCAAGTAATAATTAACAATAACAACCTATATGTATGCTCAAAACATAGTCTGGAACATAAATACAGAATACTCAATACAAGGGGTCTGGTTGTTGCATCAAACTGCCTAATGTATTACTAATTTTTTTTTAAATTTCTATTGCAGGTGTGGCTGAGTTTTCTGATCGAAATCGTAAGCTTTTATCAATGATGAGTGCTCTCCTCCTCAGTCTAGTAAGATCCAGATTCCAATTTACTATATCCTAGTCTGTACTTTCCAGTTAATCGTCCAGCGACTCTGATCCAAAATTAGCAACCTTAACAATTTGGTACCAGAGCTTGGCACCATGGACGAAAATACCGTAGAAGCAAAGTCCGGAAGTCTTTTATAGGAAGCCCAAACTCAAACCGAAGAAAATAGTAGTTGTAGAAGTAAGGATGGATTCCAAATTCCAGAAACTATCGCAACGAATTGAAATGTTAATCTGAACCACGACACGTGCAATTGAAACGTTAATCTGCACCACGGCACGTGCAAAGGGCGTTGAAGTTGGAGACAACAATGCTGCTTCTGTCCAACAAACAAGTAACACAGGTGAACAACTAGGTGTGCATCTAGGAGGAAGAAACAACAACAACAACTTTGGTACTGATGACGACAACAGGAAGAGGTATAGTTCCTAGATACACTAGATTAGACTTTCCTACTTATGATGGAAGTGAAGATCCTCTTATTTGGCTTCACCATTGTGAGAAATTCTTCACTAACCAACGTACAACCAACCAAGAAAAAGTAGGCTTAGCTTCTTTTCACATTGTAGGGGAGACGCAATTGTGGGTTTATCAACTGAAACAAGAGGAACCCAATGTAACATGGTGTGTCTTCAAAGAATATTATACTCTTTGTTTTACCCCAATAATGAAAAGCAATCCACTAGGGGAATTGAACAACTTGAGACAAACTAGTTATGTTGAAGATTATCAGAGGAACTTCCAAAACACGTTGGCTTGTGCATCAGCTGTACGTATGCACCAGCAAGTAGATATGCTTACAGCAGGATTAGTTGATTTGATTTGTCTCGATGTTGAATTGCATAAACCATCTAACCTAGTCGAAGCAATGAGTTTGGAGAGACCAATTGAGAAGAAGATACAAAATTTCTTGTAGGACACAAAGGGGATATAGTTTAACCTCAAACTTTAGTGCAAGAGCTGCTGCTACAACAGTAATTCCGAGTGCTAAGATAACTGCTTTTAATCCTTTTGTGAAAAAGTTGACTGGCACCAAGATGGCTGCCCGAAGTGCAAAGGGGTTGTGCTACAACTGTGATGATCCTTATGTTCAAGATGATCAGTGAAAAAAGTCATTTCGGTGGGAAATAGAGGATGGGGTATCTGAAGAGCATAACAACGGATAGTGGAGAGGCTGCCATCTCACTCCATGCTATTACCGACAAACGGCATGAATAATATGCAGTTGCAAGTTGTAATTGATAAGAAGTTGTTGCTTAGCTTAGCAGATTCAACAGTACAAACAATTCTATTAGCTCAACGGCGGGCCAACGTTTAAACTTGCCTATTTAACATTGAGGAAATCTCTGTGTATCAGTGGCAAATAGCGAGAAGATTTCCAATTTGGGCCTTTGCACAACAGTGCAATTTTGTGTAGCTAACCATTCCTTCAGTGTTGATTTATATGTGATTCCTTTGGATGCTTTTGATATTGTCCTAGGTATCAAGTGGCTGCAAACACTAGGGCTATCTTGTGGGATTTCGCCTTATTGACCATGAGCTTTCAAGTAAAAGGGAAGCAGATTATTTTACATGGACAACAATTATATTAAGCACACCTACATCTTTTACGGGATTCTAAACAAGGTGAGCTCGAGAAGGTACTAGCCAGATTCAGTGGCCTATTCCAAGAACCTGTGGGTATGCCTCATATGCGTTCTTGGAACATCACATATGTTTACTACCAGGAACTGGTCCAGTGGTAGTTTGTCCCTATCTCTACCCCCACTTTCAGAAAAAAATGAGATTGAGAAACAGTGTGATCAAATGCTTCAGCAAGGCATTATTCGACCCAGTCGTTCTCCATTCTCATCACCTGTACTGCTAGTCTGGAAACGTGATGAAACATGGCGCTTTTGCATGAATTATAGGGAGCTAAATGCCAAAACAGTAAAAGAGAAATTCCCTATTCCAACAGTGGAGGAATTACTTCAAGAATTGCATAGAACACAATTTTTCACCAAGCTTGATCTTCACTCTAGTTATTATCAAGTCCGCATGGATTTTATGGATGTTGAAAAGACGACTTTCAGAACACATCATGGTCATTTTGAGTTCTTTGTCGTGCCATTCAAATTGACTAATGCTCCTTCTACCTTTCAAGCAATGATCATGAATGAGGTATTTCGGAAGGACTTACGTCATTTGTACGTGTATTATTTTATGACATAATTGTGTATGGCAAGACCTGGAAGGAACATTTTTCACATATGTGAATCATCTTTGAGTTTGCTGCAAGCTCATTGCCTTTATTTTAAAAAAATCTAAATGTTCCTTTGGCAAGCTTATCTGGGCTGCCCAGTCTCAAACATAAGTGTGTCAGCTGATGTTAGCAAAATTGAGGCCGTGGTGGACTGGCCTCAACCGCAATCAACATCAGTGTTGCATGGATTCTTAGGATTGGCAGCATATTACTGTAAATTCAACCAGAATTATGGTCTGATTGTTGTCCCTTATCAAGTATGCTTAAGCGACATTCTTTCAAGTAGAACGATTATGCCCTTGCTTCTTTTAATGCTCTTAAAAGGCATTAGTTGCTTCCCCGGTGTTACAGTTGCCAAACTTTGAAGAAGACTTTGTTGTTGAGTGTGAAGCTTCGGGTGTGGGAATAGGAGCCAACCTTCAACAACAAGGACATCCAATTTTTTATTTTAGTCGTAAGCTAGCTGACCGACACTTGAAACTTCCATATTATGAACATGAATTGATAGGCTTGACAAAGGTAGTTCAATATTGGAGGCCTTATTTCTTGGGTCGAGCCTTTATTATTCGAATGGATCACTACAGCTTTAGATACTTGTTAGATCAACACCTTACTACTCCTCAACAATATCGGCTTAGCAAGCTGATGGGGCTTGATTTTCCGTTGGAATACAAGGCTGGGCGATTGAATACTGTTCGAGATGCATTATCACGGCAAAAAGAGGCTGAAGATATATGTTATTAGTTACTTCTCAGCTGGAAATTTTGATATTTGAGGAAGTCTGAGCAGAAGTCAAGCAGACACCAATTGTGGAATTTCAAGTTAAAATTGAACAGGGAGAGAAGGATGCCGATTGGGTGTTTTACTATGGGCTATTGTTCTTCAAAGACAGTTTATCTCTTGCCAAGCTCACAATTGGTAAGTTTTGTCTTGTACTGATTCATTATAACATGAAGGTGTTCAGAAGACCATGCAACGTATTCACAAGGATTTCTATTGGCCAGCCATGAAGGGTGAAGACAACTATCAAGGATTACATTGCTGCCTGTTCAGTTTGCCAGCGTAATAAGACTGTTAATTTGAGTCCAGCAGGAAGGTTACAACCTTTACAACTACTAATCAAATCTGGTCAGATATCTCAATGGATTTTATAGATGGCCTTCCAGAATCAGGAGGTAAAACAGTGTTGGTGGTTGTGGACATGTTCTCAAAATATGCACATTTTATTTCTCTTGCTCATCCATATAATGCATCTTCTGTAGCAAAGATTTTCTTTATGAATATTGTTCGTTCACATGGTATACCAAAGTCAATAGTCTGTGATTGAGATACCCTCTTCACTACTACATTCTGGAAAGAATTGTTTCGTTTATGTGGATTGAACTTTTCATCTGCTTCGTCCACAATCGTACAGTCAAACTGAGGTTGTTAATCGCACGATCAAGATGTATTTGCAATGCTTGGTGGGTGATCGTCTTACGAAATGGGTAGAATGGATATCCTGGGCTGAATTTTGCTACTACACTTCTTACCATTCAGCACTTCACGCATCTCCATTTCAAGTTGTTTATGGCTGTGAGCCTCCCTGGTTGCAATCGTACATGGCTGGTTCATCTCAAGTTGATGCAGTAGACCGGGCATTAATAGATCGAGATGTTGCCTTACAGGATATTCGAGCTAAGCTCCAACAGGCGCAACACAAGATGAAAACAGTTTATGATAAAGGACATCGCGATGTGGAATTTTCTCGAGGATCTTATGTATGGTTACATCTACATCCATATCGCCAAAAAACTCTGGCTAGTCGTGTCTATCATTAGCTTGCACCAAAATATTATGGCGCTTTTGCGGTCTTGAAGCACATCGGATTTGTTATGCTTGATTTATTAAGTATTTGGAACTGGCTACAAATGCTTGATTTTTGATATGCTTTACTTGATATCGGAAACAACCTATCTACCTTCACAAGGTAGGGGTAAGGCTGCATAGACACCACCCTCCCTGGCCAAACTTGTGGGATTACACTGGGTATGTTGTTGTTGTAGTCTGAATATGGAAACAACAACTGCCTCACAGTCCATCCCTCTCCCACCCCAAAATGGACCATATGATGCACCAAGAAAGGGAGATATGAAAGTACTGAACGTTATATTATCATTGCAACACTTTTTTGATCGTTGACTCTAACATCAAACTAGATAAGCAGAAAGTTTGTGCATTGCTCTTTATTGAGTTACATGTTAGTGAACCCCATAATACAATCAAGTAATCCAGTCAAAGTTTGTTATCACAGAGGGGGAGTTTTTCGGACGTGATATTTAAATCCTAATTACTGATCCCATCTCATTTTGGGAGCATCAGAGACCTCCTTTCTATAAATGCATACTTTCGCTGTCCCAATCACGTGAACTATATTAATATGGAGATTAGGTAAATACAGTTAAAGCTTTATATTCTAGAGATATGAAGTGTATTAAACTGAATATTTTTGGGATTAACAAGTCAGGTCAAGGCAGCAGTAATATGAAGGGGTTATTTTTTACAATCTAATGGTTGGAGCTGAGAGGTTTTCAGTTACCAGTAACTGCCCACATACACTGGTCTTAGGAAGGAGGGAGTAGACTGTTAACCATGATCCCCGTTTCACATGCTTTGAAGATGCACTCGAAATCGTCTGCCATTCCTTGACATTAAGTCACGTTAGTCTTCAAATATTTTCTGAAATGACCATGGTGGTTCTCATATTTGTGTGTTTTTTGTTATGGAATAGGAAAGCAGGTTTGTAATTTTATGTTATGAGCTGTTTATGCTCCCCCATGCCCATGCATTTAATTCATGTTACTTCTGAAGTCGAGGAAGTGTCTTTGACTGAACTGACTGCCAGAATGTTTATATGGACAAAAAAATTTGTTCCCATCATACTTTAGCTTTAGTTTTTGTTTTGTTTTGTTAAAAAAATTTAAAAAGCACTGCCTGATGAGTAGTTTTTTAATTCAGGCCCCTTTTATACAAGTGAGCAGATCGAGGTCGCTGCTTTTATTGGTTAAGCCAGCGGTATTTCTTCTGGCTGTTGTGTTAGGAGTGTATGCTTCCACCTCTCCTTTCTCTTCGTCTTCGTTAACTTTTGATGTTTAATTTGATTCATTTTTATGGTTGTGGATTGATGTAATCAATGCAAAATGAATTCTGGCTTACGTAGGTATATGTTAGGGAAACTTTTTTGTGGACTAACAAGTTGGCACTGAACATGACTTTTAATATCTGGGATTTTTTTCTTGGCTCAAGTATCTTTTGTTGCACTTATACATGTAGCACCTTTTGAAGAACCAAGTAAATCCTTTTTGTCTTTGGCAATGATCTCTCTATAGCTTTGTTGGCATTTGTGCTAATACAATTAGTTGATGTGGAAATATTACTATAGTTAAGTAAGCCGTATGCTTTTATTCTTTCTCCTCCATCGATCACAATATTTGGTGGCATTTTCATGCACTGACTTTACCTAATCACCTTAGTCAACAAAAATAGACGGAATAGCATGTCTATCCCTAATTGACCCAGGGTATAAGCAGATAGCTTGCTTCAGTTTCGGAGAATCACTGACTGATAAGATTTTCTTGCAGGCTTCTACATCTCAGCCTCTTTGCTTTCAATGCTCTGGCGATATCATTACTCTCCACTATTTCAGGGGGTAGTGAATCATCTTTTTCAAAGAAGCAAAATATTAGTGCTGTTTTACTTGTTGCAAGCCAGGTAAACTACATCTTATCTTTCTGTGCATAACTTGCTATTTCAAAGTGCATCAGTCTTAAAAGCTTGATGCAGAGATTAGAGAAACCCACAATTCCATATCTTTCTTCTTCTTTTTTTTTTTTTACCTTTTTCATGACATCATCGAAGTGTCCTGATTTCCTTCGTTTTATTATTCCAAGAAAACTCTGCCTGTAATGGTAGCAGTAGTAGAACAGCTTGGTGGTGCTCTTGGTGAATCTGGTTTACTGGTTCTTCCATGCGTAGCGGCACATTTGAACCAGGTTACTCTTGATTTCTTCAACTTTTTTGAGTTTGCATTTCCAGTTTGCTTACACGAAATATCATTTGCTTCAGATCATCTTTGACTCTTTTTTGGTGAATGTTTGGTTTCAAAAAGAGCATGAGTTGAAGAATGCTTAGATCACATTGTCAGTCAAGGATTATAGCTTCGTTTCCAGTTTGTGCACGACGAGCTTTTTTAAAGTTATTCTTTCATATGTTGGCTCAATTTTGAGAATACTATCATCCAAATATAATAGCTTTTCTTCTTGAAGAATAATAATAATGCATCTACTTAGACTATAAATGATGTTGCAAGGTAATTGTTCTATAGCTCAAACAGGTTTATTTTCTATGTATGTACTTATTCTCTTTCTACTTCATTTATCCCTAATTTGTATAATTGAGCTCAAATTTACTGTAACTATTGACAGTGGCTTTTCTTTGTCAAAATCTAAGTTGATTGATATACTTAACTCTCAAAGTTTATACAATTAGAAGCACATTTTACTTGCACTAGATTTAGATATGAGTGAGTATTCACAGTTTGTACACCAAATAGATAGTTTAGGAGTCATCTAATTATGTGTTTGTTAAGTTCCTTGTATTTCTAGACCAACTACACTTTTTGCAGCTTAATGATCACATTGATGTAGAGCAGATGTTGAAAAAGGGTGTTCCTGATTGCTAAGTTATTCATTTTTCAGTTGGGATTTGGACCTAACTCAACCTCGAAAGTTATAGCTTAAGAGGGAAAGATTGTCGAACTCCATGAAATAATGGTATGGTGGGATGGATAACATTCCTTCACTTTCAACCAGAAGCCTCACATGTTATAGAAGTCCATATAAGTAAACGTCGGTCTATTCCTAAACCAATGTGAGATTTTAATCTACTCTAACACTCTTTTCACACCTAGGCGGCTAGGTCTAATTGAAGCATGGACCGGGAGCCCAAACGAGGATGAATCTGGCTCTGATACCATGAGAGATATGACATTTGAGTCTAACTCAATCTCAAAAGCTAGTCCATGAAGGGAGGAGTACCCAAGTCCATAAAACCAAACTGCCAATCCATTCTCCAACCAATGTGGATATTTAATCAACTCTAACACCTCCTTCACGCTCAGGCATAACTAAAGCGTGGACCGGAAGTCAAATGAGGATAGACCTGACTCTGATACCACGTAAAGATATGATATTAGGATCTAACTCAACCTCATAAAATTCGACAATCCTTCTCTCACAAGATAACTTTTAGAATTGAGTTAGATCCATGTCGTATATTTACCATTCATAAGAGACAAGATAAACTCTTTTATCTTTTCTTATGCAAGATAATTGTTTGATCATAGTTACTAATTTATGACAAATTCTTAATGCAAATGTGGGCTAAGATTGTGTAGCATGTAGGGGTTGGCAGTTTGGCCCATTATTATAATTTCTACATTATGTTATAGACTGAAGTAAAATATAATGACTATATTCGATGTTGTACTCAATAAAATTTAATTTTGTATTTGCTTTGTCAAAGTTGTAAAAGAAAAGCAAATATGTGGTTAACTATTTTAGGTTTACATATGTCATAACTCAATATGATTGAACTTTAAAATTACCAAACAATCCACCCTATATCTTGCATATCTTACCTATCAACATTACCAGAAAATAGAAATAAAGATTTTATCATCAGGAATTAGTGAAAATTTGTGTTACAAAATATGATTTTTTTCACAGAATCAGTTTCACTGGGAAAATGCATGATGAAAAATAGATTCTCATTGAAATAACACAAAGCTTCTTAATTTTTTTCATATGAAATAATTACTATCTCCTTCACACTAAATTCAATTAAAATATAAGTCGAAATAGCCACTGCGCATTTTTCAAAAGGAAAATTGATGATTTCTTTTAGTATGCCCCTCTTAGAGTTGTTTAACAAGTAATTGAAACCAAGTTTCTAAGACAAATGAAACATTATATTACATCTAGACATTTAATTTGGTCCCCATAGAAATTACAAGCACAATGATAACAACAATTTTCTTCAAATGTAAAAAAAAAAAGTTAGAAAAATCAAAAATGGTTTTAAAAATACTATGGTTTCTTGAAAATTTTCCCAGCAGCAACAGCAGCATCAATAACATCAGTGATAACTCTAACAACAGTAGTAATTGAACATGTATTTTCTTTGAATGTTGGAGATCCTGATTTTGTGAACTTAGCTACACAACTCAAGAAGTTCTCATTGCACTCCAAATTTAGATAGTTATCTGTCACATCAAAATTAACAAAAATAGCTAAAGAAGAATGAATTCAGGATTTAGAATGAATGAGTTCGTAATGAATAAATACTCGCTAGTGTATATATATATATATATGTGATGTAGTTTGACTTGACACAGAGTTTAAGAAAGAAAGATGTTTGTGTAACTATAAATTATGTCATTAAAAGTAAAGCTGAGATTTTAAAGTTAAATGGTTACTGAATATAAAAATGTGTTTTGGATTGACTAAAAAAGAAAGTGAATCATATAAATTGGAACAAAAAAATACTCTCATCCGTCCACTTTTAATTGTCATGGTTTCCTTTTTTAGAGTCAAACTATAAGAACTTTGACTAACATTTTATGATGTATTTTTTTTTTATCATATTGATATGGAAAAAATGCAATTTATAGTACTCTTCTTATAGTTTTTGAATATCTAAATTTTTTGTTTAAAATATCGAATTAATGTAATCTAATTTAAATTTAAAAATTAGTCAAATTGACTTTCGAAAAACGTACATAACAATTAAAAGTGGACGGAAGAAATAACTTTTTTGGGGGTAATCATATCTTTCTGGACCATCCTAAAAAATAGTAATCGACAGATGTATTTGTTTTGTATATTAAGTATAACAAATATACATAAATATTAGATTATCAGCATACGTATTTTGTATCTTAAATGTAAACACCTTTTTTAATTATATATATTTGCATAGTTGGAGCCAAAAAATAATTAAAGTAAGATTCGTTTATCCCAACAAACTATCACTAAAAATTATTTTTAAACCCTACTTGTGGAAATGAAAATTAAAGTAACGTAGCATCTAAATATCCACTACTAAAAAAACATACAATTACCTCTAAAATATATCGATAATTCCTAATTAATTCATCGTTAAATAGTTCTTAGCTAATTAAATTTTCATACAATTCATGCTAATTTATAAATAAATAAAATTAGCATGAAATTTTGCTATTTAGCTATAAAATTTTGTCAGCGCCAACGTTTCTTGAATTTTGGCCAATCAAACCTTCTCCATGATTTGAGTGTGATAAACACCAACTTTGATGTGTCAACACATGCATTATTGACTACAACTACCTCCCATAACTCAAATATATTATTTTCTCTAGCTAGGTGTCTTGCTAAGCAATTTCCTCAGACACTCATTAATTTATTACTCCCTCCGTCTCAATTTATGTGTCACTTCTCAAATTTTGAGATTCAAATAAAGTCTATCTTTGATCGTAAATTTTTTATATATCTTTTAAATACTTTGAATTATCAATTATTGTGATTTATAGTAACAAATATATAAATTTCATTTTAAAAAACTTGAAGATCTCATACGCAAATTTTCGATCAAAGTTAATTATTTGACTCTCGAAAAATAAAAAATGCCATATAAATTGAAACAGATGGAGTATTTTTACTAATTGGACAAGTGAAGTTTTGGAATATATCTAGACATATACGAAAAATAAAGTAGAATTTAACTTCTATTTATTGGGGGTTGTAAGAAGATGTTTACATAATTAAGTCAATTAAAAATAAATGCAGCTAAAATATATTGTATTAATAAATATAAAAATGATAAATAATATATAAATATTAATAATATATAAATCATTTATAATGACTTCAATTTTTTAGAGTGTTACTCATAAAGGTGTGAATTAGGGACTATGAGTGTGTTCCGTACGGAGGAAAATGTTTTCTAATTTTTTTTAATGTTCAATTAGTTAAATATTTTGAAAATATATATTTTTTAATTAAAAATTAGGAAATTACTTATCTTTCCTAACTGAAGTAGTTTCACAAATAGTATCCCACATTGATTATGTTCTTATTGTACCTTCGACACCTCATCTTCACCCTTTCCCCTACAACTCTCAACCCCACCGCCTCACATCTCCAACCCCACCTCGCATGATATTTGTGCCACATTCTATACAAATATCTTTTAATTTAATTACGAATATAAAAAATAAATAAATAACTCACTTATTTTCCTAAAAGATATTTTTCTCGAGAAAACATTTTTCATCATGCATGCCGAACACTCCATATATATCAACCTTTAACGCCATATCGTTAAAATTAAACTCCGTATTATATATAAGGAAAACGTGAATAATGCTTTTGCGTTTTTACTGTCATTATAAAATTCAGAACTCGTAACGTAAATAACTTACTGTCTCTGTGTTGTATACATAGATCATGTTTCATACAACAAGCATCAAGTGCATCACATGGTTGTTCCCCTGGACATCCACTATACATAATTCCACAATACTTGCCATATCTTAGGAATGGAGGAACTGCAATAAAATCATTATTAAAAATTTATTAAATATAGAATTTATATAATTAAAACTAGAAGTAGTTTTAAATATGGAAAAATAGTGTACCTGCACAAAACTTTGATTCACATGTTCTACTGCATTCTTTTTCCTAAAAAAAATAAATTGAATTAACATAGAAAAAGGAAAAAAAAAACAAAAGAAAGTTGACTAGGGTAGGTTTGTGAATAATTAACATGAAATTGTTCTAAGCAAAAAAATAATATGAAATTGGTATAGTGGGATGGATAATAATATTCCTTTACTTTCGACCAGAATTTTCAAGTTCGAACTCTGCTTTAAAAATATCTATTAAATTGGGTCCACCCCTACCTTACCCATAGGGGTACTAATTAGCCCATTAGTTTGTATAGAGAAAAACACTATGCATCCCCTCCTTAAAGGATATCTAGGCTATATATGGACAAAAGAAATTCATTTGCTTTGTCAGAATTTTTGACCATCGCTGACATGAGTCGTGATTAATGTAGATCCACTCAATGGGCTAGGGTGGCCTCATTTTGTCTTATCAATCTCAAGGAAACTTTGAATACATACCTAGATTGTTTGTACATACAGATCTTTTAGGTGCTAAGATTCAAAGTCGAGAGGGAAACAATCCAGATCGTACGCTAAGGTTCCTAAGCAATCAGTGAAAAAGGAAGTGATCGAGCGATGAGAACCAGGAGGTGGGCTTGGATGCAGCCGCTATGGAGAAGCACGTAATTAAGTTTCCTAAGTATTATTTGACAATTGAAGTACTACACTAAAGAATGGAAAAATACGGAGCTTCTCCACTCTACGAGCAAATACATGACACAAATCTGAATTAGTCGAATTACTGAATTTGGAATATCATGATTAGTGGTGGAATCAGGATTTGTACTAAAAAAGATTCAAAATACGAAGAAGTAAAACACATGAAAATACTGATGAAGGTTCAACATCATAATATTCGTATGTATAAACAATATAATATCCGCTGACCCTACCTAGCTCTGCCCCCGAACATGGTTATAGAAAAGCATGAGAAGAGAGAGATATAGAAAGAAAAATTTACCAAAGAGAGGCCAGCATTAGTTTCAACACCAACATTAAGTGCATGAATTGAAATTGGAGAATTAATTAAATTGGTGAAAATTGCTATGATGCAAATTACAAGAAAGTGTAGAGATAATTTCAATGTCTGCAAAGAAGAAGCCATTTGAACTAAGCACAAAGAAAGAAAAAAAGCACTGAATTATAAGACAAAGTTTTTTTTTTAATTTTAATTTAATAGAAAGGCTCTGATTTATAGGGAAAAATGGTTGGTGACAAAACAAAAATACATGTGTATAGATGAAATTTGTCTTGTAACGTCTCGTGACATGTTTTTGGCACTATTTGGACATGCTATAAACACTACCAATTATTATTTTTAACATTGAGTAGGCTGTGAACCTCAATTATTTGATTCAACATTTGTTACAAGGGATATTTTCAAAAATATATGGTACAATATAAATTATTACGCTATGTAAAATATCCTTACGTAGTTCAATATAATAGAGGAAGAGGTTAATTTGAATCATTTCTAATAAGTTAAGTACATTTTTTATTCAATAGATGAAAGAAAGGGTCAAATTTGATCCAATAGATGGAAGGGGAATAACTTTTAGATCATTTCTAATACGTTAAAGGATATTTGTATAACTTTTTCCGTTTAAATTATATCCTTCCTTTGTACAAAAAGTTACGATAGACATTGAAATTTTGTGGGACTCTACCAGACGTGTTTGACTACAGTTAGGATTTTTGGAGGCTACTCAATCTTAAACCCTAGTTCATACTTATATGGAGACTATTATATTCACTTGAGATGGCATCTCGAATACCCGTTAAATTCTTAGATATTCACAAAGAGATTATGAATATACCAAATATTGTCTTTCTCAAAGGCATCACGAATATCCCATAAACTCTTGGGTATTCATAGAGATCAATATCTTGAATATCTCATAACTCTTTGGATATTCACAAAGAGATCATGAAAAGATCAGAATTCTAACATAAAGCCAGAGAGAGCTCGTGAATCAAATGCCGCATATTTTTCTACAAGCTACAAGTTTAAGAATTCAAGCAATCAACGCAAGATCATCAGATTCAAGAACAAGCTAAAAAAAAAACCTCGAATTTAAGTACAAGTTCATCAAAATTATATTAAAGATCAAGCTTGAAGGCCCTTGAATTTAAGTACAAGTTAAGATCAAGCTCAAGCTCAAAAGCCCTTGAATTTGTATTCGAAAAGACAAATTAGATGATTCATAGAGATTGTAACGCTCATATTTTAAAATTAAACACTACGATCATTGCGATATTTTCCAATTCTAATTATTATTTTCTCGACACAAATTTTATTGTCTACAAATCTCAGAATTTATAGACAATAAAATTCTGAGAATTTGTAGACAATAAAATTCTGAGAATTTGTAGACAATAATATTATGAGAATTTATAGACAGTAAAATTCGCGTCGAGAAAATAATAATCAGGATCGAAAAGTATTACAACAATCGCAGTATTTAATTTCAAAATATGAGTGTTACAATCTCTATGAATCCTCTTATTCATCATTTTGAATATAAATTCAAGAGCTCTTGAGCTTCATCTTGAACTTGTTCTTGACTTGTACTTGGATTCAAGAGCTCTTGAGCTTCATCTTGAACTTTTTCTTGACTTGTACTTGGATTCAAGAGCCTTGGAGTTTGATCTTGAATATAATCTTGATGAACTTGAACTTGATCTTGACTTGTACTTGAATTCAAGGGCCTTCGAGCTTGATCCTGAATATAATCTTGACGAACTTGAGTTTGATCTTGACTTGTACTTGTCATGCGGAAGCTAGCAAAACAAATCTTGAAAGACCACGACTAAGAAGACAAATGAGAAATATACCTAAAAACACAAACGTGGTTTGGTGAATCAACCTACGTCCACAGAGAAGATGAGAAATCCACTATATAAATATGGTAGTACAAAATATAGAGAGATACAACCTCAACCAATTCACTCGGAATACAAGGAGGTTCACACTCCCACAAATTCTCCCTTCTAACCAAATCTAACACACCCCCTAAGACTACATTGTGAATGTTACTATGTTAGAAGGAACAATTCTCTATTTATAGAGTTCTAAACTTTTTCCTACAAGAAAAGGAATAGCCAAATATGAAGACTTTATATTTTCTTTTAGAAAAAAAAAAAAAACCTATTTATGGTAAGAAACTCAGGGCAAATACTAACATAATCATGTAATTAACTAATCAAAGCAATAAGGGTAAGTTAAAAATAAATAAAAGCAACTAACATAATACATAAACATGACCCTTAACTTGGCTTCAACGGACAACTATGACTTCCAACTTTGAGTGTGCACAACTAGACACTTAAACTTGTGTAAAATTGAACAAGTAGACACATGTGTCCTACATGGCATAATACACGTAGGATGCCACGTAGGACACAAAATTATCATGTAGAATGTCATGTAGGGCGAATATGTCTATTTGTTCAATTTTATACAAGTTTAAGCGTCTACTTATGCATACTCAAAGTTAAAAGTCATAGTTGCCAACTGACGCCAAGTTAAGGGTCATGTTTATGTATTATGCCTTGTTTTTAAATGTCAAAGATAAAACGACTAATATTTTGGGGCAAAGCAGATTTTAAAATATAAATATTATAGTTTATTTGACCAAACTTCTAAAATTGATTTATTTTGAGAAAAAGTTTATTTCAAAATAAATATACTTTTGGTGAACATCAGTTGTACTTGACTAATCAATTTTTAAAAATAATTTTGAATTGGAATTAGTGTTTTACCAAAAAAATTTCAAAAACAGTTTTGATCATATTTTTTAAGTGATTCTTTTAGTTTCTCATTCGATGTTCGGTATTTATATTAGAGTCCATTAATCCAAACTCATGTCAAGTAAGCCTCAGAGATAACACTCTCAATCAAAAGTTTTTTCATATCCAAAACTCATATTCAAAACCTCTAATTAATAAAGAGAACAGTCTCATCAACGGCACCACATAATTCATCTACTTACAGAAATTGACGAGACATTATCCTAATTTGAGGGATATTTGTATACCAAATGGCTTTTAATTAAATATTGTTGCTTGTAATTACCTTGTTGTAGCTTGTGGGGACATATATGTCCAAGAATTCACGTGCCAATATGACAGAAATTCAAATATTCAATTATGCACAATATGTTATTATCCTACCAATTATTTATTATGCACAATATTCTCGTCCGTTAACTTTTACTGGTCAATTATTTTTATTTTTAATATATCAAAAAATAATTGATTTTTCTTCATGTTTACTCTTAATATTAACTATATTTTTTAAGATTAAATACTAAACATCAACGAATATGAACATTCTAATAAAATATTTATATAAATCATTATTTCTTAAAAAGAACATACAAAATTTAAAGTGAACAAATAAAAATAAACGAAGAGATTATTAAAAATAACATTGATGGAAGAAAGAGATCTACTTGCTTTGTTTTATTTTACTTGACCAATTTGATACTTCCTATTAAAAATTGCTAACATGGACGTTTAAAAAATAATTTTATTATTAATTTAAGGATCAAGTAAAATAAAATGATTTGAAGGGAAGTGTTATAAACGAATTATTATTTAAGTTATGGTAGAGGGTTGTAGTCCTGATTTATACATGTTACCATTCTTTACTATAATAATTATTAGAAGTGTTAAAGTTGTCATAATTATGGTAAAGAAAGAATAACGTCTAAACTCCTCTCTGCTTGATATAATTACACATGCATTTCAAAGTATTCTATTTTAGGGATTCAATCGATAAGCAAAAGGAGTACGGGGAGAGTGAAACCTGACCTCCGCATTACAAAACAAAGAGTGAGGGCACATCTTTAGTTTCTAACTTATCAAAATAAAAGGAAAGAAAAAGGAGGGTTGCTCCTCGTCACATAAGATTAGAAAAGAAATTCTAGAATTCATAAAACTAGAAGCAACCAAACAAAATTTAGCCAGGATCAAATTTAACCACTTTTAATTATAATTCATACAAATGAGGCATTGACATATCTCTAATCTCTAAATATATATCATTTATGTAGATTGAATGGGTCCTTATACATCTTAATTAGTTACATTAATAATTACTATGTTATTAACTCTACTATTACTGAAATTGTAAATCTAAAAATTCACAGTGTTTAATTAAATAGTTGGCCGAACATAAATAGTTTTATTTTTTTAATAAAAAAAAAACCTTAAAAACTTATTTAACGAGCTTTTATATTGACCCAAACACAAATTAAAGTTGGTTGGTCCGGTCTGATCTGTTTTTTATGTATAGATTCGATTTATTAATTTGTAAACACGTTAAATTAATAAATAAATTAATAAAATATTCGTTATCGATATACTCATCATACTAAAGAGTAAAGAATATAATCTAGCTATGGTCCTAACTTATAAATTCAAGCTCAAATATTATAATGTAAGAGGAGAAAATTAATTTCAAGTCTATATCTTGAAGCTAATTATACTATGATTTCCTTTGGATTTTCAGTTAAGCAATAATCTCAAATACAAAGGAGAAATATGACTTGAACCATTTTTTTTTTAGTGATAATAAGCACCAATATATAATTAGAGATAAAAATATTTTTTTTTATTTTAATTTATCGATTATCAATTTAATTATTATTAAAATCTAAAAATCGAAAATCAAATCGCTAGTCCAATAAAAAAATATATACAAATCGTTGAAATTTATCAACACAATAATTCGATACAGGAAATCAATAATACTTTTAAAAATTTTATTTAGTAAACCGATCTTGACAATGCCCCTAATAAAAAGAGACTTTTTCCGTTTGGTAATTATATGAATCATGCAACTTATACGGTCAGTTGGACTGTTTAATTTAATACTCCCTCTATTTCAAAATAAGCAAATTATTGAGGTAATAAATACTTTTTTCCACTTTTGTTTTTTTAGTTATTTTCAAACTATTTTTGAAAATATAAATATGAGCAATTAACTCTCTTGTTTATATCACCAAGAAGATATAAATGAGGGGCAAAAAAAAATATTCCAACAATTCTCTTAAACTTTGAACAATTCACTTATTTTGAACTATAAAAAACGACTCAACAATTCACTTCTTTTGAAATTGTGACAGTGCTATATTTTTTCTTTTTGAAAATGATGTCATGTCTACGACTAGGCTGTGTCATAATCCAATAAAGTTAAAGGAGCTAAATGTTGATTAGGGATGATTGTTTGGTAATTGGTAATATTATAAGTGGAAGAAGGTAAAATTGAAAATATCTTCTTCTTTTTTCTTTTGTTTTTTTTGTTAGACAATTGAAAATATCTTATATACTTGGTGGACTCCAATCCACAAAAAAAAAAACTTTTGAGGTTGTTTTTATTAGACTCTTTCCAAGTTACATGACAGTCTTTTGTTTTATTTTGTTTTTGCCAATTTTGTTTTTATTGTTCTATTTAAAGTTTCACCTTGAAAATTATGAAGCTTGCTTGGATTTGATGGAAATTCAACATCGTTCTAGAATAAGAGATATATTGACTTCACCTGTCATTTCGAAGGGGTATACAGTTTGCTCTAATTTTGTTAGCATTATTAGATAGTGATCGTCTGTGCCAGAGCTCAATATGTAGAGGTGGATCTATATATAGATGGGGTGTACGTGTATCTGTTAACTTTGGAAAAAATTATGTATATTTATTTGAGGAATGGACAGAAACTAAATATAACTAACAGTACTTCCATAAAAAAACATAAAAGGGACTTGGTGCTGCTTGTACAAGCCAAGGCATCCATCCGCGCGACTAGGCGACTAGGGGGATCCTAGCTAGAAGCTTATATATAATATTAAAATTGCAAGTAATACTGGTACAAGACAAAGCATCCACCCGCGCAACTAGGCGACTAGGGTTCAATCTCAACTAGAAGCTTATTATAACATTAAAATTGCAAGGGTTCGAATTCATGATCAGTCAGCAGAACTAATCCATCTTGATCATTGAGCTATGACACTCAAGAAAGTTAAAGTCGATTGATGTATATGCATTTTAGTATTAAAATTAAAATACTAAATGCATATGTTAGTGGGTATAAGTTGACAAGAATGTGGTCATTATTTTGGTGTAACTCTTGTGACCACAATTGTCATGATCTATCATTAATTCCACCAATTATTCTACCTCATTATACCTTGTAACTTATATAACCTTTAGGATATTCATTTACCCAATTTACTATCCATTATCTTTCTATTCATTGTAAGGGAGAATTCCTCACCTATAAATAGTGATGTCTTCCTTTGGATTGAGTACAACAAGAGATGAAAATGTATGCCAAGAAAGATGAGAAGTGTGAAATAATATTTTAATGTGTAGTAGTGAAAGGGAGAGTTGAGACAAAGAAAATATTCTAACTCTTCAATTATATTCACTATATAAAAGAGAGAGTATTTATATGTTGAAGGAACGTGTTCTTTTTGTGAAGTTTTGGACTCTTCAACTAAATCCGGAGTTGCTTGAGTTGTACGACATTGTTGAGTTGTTGTATCCTGGAGGGGACAAGTCGAGAGTATTACTGCTGGATCGGTGTAGATTATGCCGCAGTGAGCTTGAATCTCTTTAAAAAGAGCGAGATATCCGCGCCTCAGCCTAAATGATTATTTATTCATTTTATTTTCAACTGTAATTTATTGTATTTGTGGTATATTACACCAACAAAGTCTACATATCACCTTAAAGGCTTAAACTCATATTATAACAAAGTTAAGTTCAAGTCTACATATTATCTTGAAGGCTTAAACTCATATAATAACAAAGTAAAGTTCAAGTATTTGCTTAGAACTCATGTTTGATTTCTATATTTGTAGTTAATATTTTCAGTATTGTTCAAGCCATTAGTAACCAATCGAATACGACATTTTTCTATTAATTATCTTTGAAAGTTTTCAGACGATGTTTACACATAAAGAGCACTCCAAGAAATCATAACCTATAGTCATCCCGAGCCTCAGAACCAGTAAGAAAAACAACACTAGACTGCACTTCCTAGCTTTCCTAGAGCCTTTTACTTGATCTATCCTTTCAATAAGCTCTTCTTTTTTTATCTGTGCAACAACTATTTTACTCCCTTGAAGTGTTCCCAATTCCTTACCTTCCATGTGTGATAGCTCTTTGACCCCAAAATTGTTGTTGTTAGCTCCTTTCTGAATTGTCTCTAATTTCTCTGTTTTATCCAACTTAAACATGGTTGCACCTGGTCCTTATGAACTCTGCATTCTGGCCATCTTTCCATCTCTTCTTGCACTCTTATTGTCCATCTACATTCAAAAAATAGATATTGCTGGAATTCCTCCTTTTTATCATCACACATACAACATGTTGGCCTAATTTGTACAATTTGATGTCATAGAAAAGTGTGAGGTATGATATATGTTCACGGTGAAAGTTTTTCTAACACCTAAATTAAAATAATATTATATTGATGTACCCAGCGTTTTCAAATTTTGAATTCGCCTCCTCTAACATGAAGGAGATATTTGCATTATAAGGAATATAGTAATCGATGAGTTTATCTAATCATCTTATAATTGAAATCAGTTGATATCTAAATTATCTAGTTGCCACTCTATCTTAAGCAATTCACACAAATTTCACATTCTATTTAGTGTCCCTTACTCTTTTAAATAATTCAAAAGTGAATGGCCGACCTCTATTCATCTCCTCTGCACTCATACTTTTTGAACTTGTGAACATATGTGATACCTCGCACTTCCCTATGATATCGAATTGTACAAATTAGGTCCAGAGCATGGTTATGAGGCATATATAGAATACAAATTTCAACACCATTTCTTGTTCCTCATGTAACCTGTCTGTCAGGAGCGGAGCTACAACCTATTAAGAGAACATCCTTCGTCGGAAAATTATGTGTTTACGTAAATTAAAATTTATAAATACCCAATAAATAATTTATTTTGCATACTCTTGTTATTGGAAGAAACTTTGGCTGACTAAAAGTGTTGTTGAGGCCAGGAGTTCGAATCCTGTTTAGCTTCTTTTTTAATTATCTGTTATATTTTACTTTCTTTTTTTTAGGAGCCATTAGATACTACTTATTTCATAATTATTTTTTCCGTTTAAATTTATGTGGCATTGTTAAAATTTCAAGAGTCAAGTTAGTTTCTTTTATCGATTTTTTATGTCTTTAAAATATATTAAGTTGTTAATTATTGTGATTTACATTTTTTTATGTAGTTTGTAAATATATAAATTTGGTTTCAAAAAATTTAAGCTTCTATTTACGAATTCACAGTTAAAGTTTAAAAATTGAATTTTAAAATTTTAAATGTATCATATAAATTGAGACAACGAAAATATTAAATTTACTGAAACTTTAATTTGAATATATATTTGTATTAATATAAAATAATATTTTAAATGAGTTTCTACTTAAAGAATTAGAAAAAAAAAGTTATATACAAATAACTTTTTCATTTCCTCCCAAGTAGGTTAGTATGAGGTCTGGAAAAAAAATTCATATGGGATTAGTTTTAACATAGTTTCATAGGTGAATCGAGAGATAAATTTTTTATTAGAATTCTCACACATTTTCTATCGAACTAAAGAACTTTAACATACATTCATTAAAATAAAAAAGTAGAAAAACCAATAGACTAAAATATAACTTTAAATTTAAGCAAAATTAATAAATTATTTGTATTTTTTGATGTGTGATGTGTGTTTAAGTTAATGTGGAGTTAATTAAAAAGTTAATGTGGAGTTAATTAATGTTTAGACTAAAAGAATTACATAGAAAATCTGATGGAATTAAAATGAAAATATCTTGATTACATTAACCGTAACTCCAACTTTTAACCTATAAATTATTTTAAGTAATCAGTCTGGTCGTTTAATTTGTTGTGGATTCATGATATCTAACCTCTCTAAGAGTATGTTTGGCATTACTGCTAAAAACTGTTTATTTTTATGCATTTTTAAAAATTCGTTTTTCAAAAAAATGTTTTTGAAAAAAAATAATTTGTGTTTGGCTAATTCATTTGAAAAGTGCTTTTAATAAGTAAATTGTGTTTGGCTAATCTTTTTTAAAAAGTGCTTTTGAGAGTCAAATTACTATTAAGGCCAAGTATTAATGTACTTTTAATATTAAGATTATTTTTTTAGAGAGAAACTAGTTTAAACATCTATTACAAAAAAAATATTTTTATTAAATTAAAATATTCATATTCAAATTTTCAATCAATATTATACATTTTCTAAGGGTTGAAATCTCTAATTGTTATTTTTTTTCTAATCTTACAAAAATATTGTTGCTACCTTTTTTTTTTTTCTAATTCTACAAAATAATAAAAAAAATAATAATACATAAATGTAAAATAAAATATAAATTTTATTATATAAAAATAAAAAATAAAATTATTAAATGGAACTTAACCAAACATATGAGATATGTTAATTTAAGAAACATAAATTTTTAGCTTCACAGAAAAACTGCTTCTGCTTCCATTTAAAAGCAGTTTTACAAGTTTGCCAAACACCTAATTTTTCAAAAAAAAAAAGTTTTTTTTTCCCCTCAAAATAAGTGTTTTTGGACTCCCAACAGCAATGTCAAACAAGCTCTAAGACTCTATCCCTCTCATTACCAAGTTAATTAATTAATTTATATATATATATATATAGGTATGTCAGACAAAAGGGAGTATGTTAATGAAAGTCGATCGATTTACACTTTGTAAAGATATAAAGCATTGGCCTAACTCAACTCAAAGGTAACTCATGGGGGAAGACAACCCCAAAAGGGAGTAGTTGAAGCTAATCTCTAAAAAAAAATATTGTATCCAAAAAATTTGGGTTGTCTTCTCAAACTGCATTAAAAAATTGTGAAGAGTTTCAGACGCAATAAGTGTTTCCTGATGCGTAAATGGTTTCAAATGTATCGTATCATCCTCAACTTCATTATCAACATTGTTTTCTTCGATGGTATCCACAATTTCCTCTAAACAAGTGCTCCCTTTGTCCCAATTTATGTGACTTACTTTCCTTTTTAGTCAGTCCCAAAAAGAATGACACATTTCTATATTAAGTAACAATTTAACTATAAAAGGTCTATTTTACCCTTAATGAAATGATTAGCCACACAAAAATCTATCATTCATTTTGGACCATAAGTTTTAAAAGTCTTCCTTTCTTTCTTAAACTTCGTGCCGAGTCAAAGTACCTCACAAAAAATGGGACGGAGGGAGTATCATTTTCCTCGGACAATCTAACAGGCTATTGACATCATATCCATTTATTGTGGTAATCGAGATTATTGATCATGACCTCATATTCATGAATATCATTTTCATAAGAGGGTTTATTTAAATTCTTTGAGGCTTCATCTTCGAACGATGTAATCAAAATTAACGTGTATTAAATTTCAAAAACACTCTTTAAATTAATAATTGATTAAATAATATATCTACAAAATACTAATATTATATGATTCCGATAATATTAATTTAGTGAAATTTTACTATATATACCTTGTGAATTGTGATGTAACCTGTTTAGTACTCTCTTCGTCCACCTTTAATTGTCATGTTGCGCTATTTGAAAGTCAATTTGACTAATTTTCAAAGTTAAATTAGATTCCATTAATTCGATATTTTAAACAAAACATTTAGATATTCAAAAACTATATGAAAAGTACTATAAATTGCAATTTCTTTGCATATCAATTGATGAAAATAACATCGTAAAATGTCAATCAAAGTTCTTATTGATTAACTCTAAAAAAATCATGACAATTAAAAGTGGACGGATGAAGTAATTGAAATTGGAGTTAACATAGAGCTTAATGGTTATTTTTGTGTTTCGTGTAGTAATTAATGTAATTAAATTAAATTAAAAGCAGAACTCATTAATTACCTTTAATTAAAAAAAGAAAAAGGGAAGATTCTAGTTGAAATTGATATCTACACCTGAAGAAATGGTGGCTCTTATAGACAGTTTGACCAATTTATCAAAATCAGTTTATTTTGATTCTTCTTTATATATATAAAAAATACCCTTTTTGAAAATATTTTTGATGAGAGAAAGATTTGTGTTCGGTCAATTAATTTTTTTAAAAACTTGAGCAATAATTAATATTTGAATAAACTTTTAAAAAGTATTTCTAGTACTCCCTCCGTTTCATATTAATTAAATTGTTGAGGTGTTTCACACCTTTAAGAAAAGAAGATTAAGACATAAATTAGACATAACTTTCCATTTTAACCCTTATTAATTATTGTCAAATTTATGATTAAAATAACTAAACATTAATTAATAACTGATTTCAATACTAACTAATGAAGGTAAAATTGGAAGAACATTCTAAAATAGTCTTGAAAATTGAACAATTAAGTTGATTTGAAAAATGAAAAATATTTTAAAAATTCAATTAATTTGAAATGGAGGGAGTAATATTCTTTACAAAGTTGAATAAGTATTTCTAATAGTATTCTTTACAAAAGTACTTGTGACAAAAACTATATATTTTAGCTTGCTTCTGTTGTTTCCAAAAATGCGTATTTTCTTTTAAAATTCTGATCAAATATTTTTTCTATTTCAAATTAAGTATTTTTTAAAAGTATTGGTCTTTCAAAAGCTTGATCAAACAAGTTATTGGTTCACTAATTGCTACAAGATAAAGGATGAAGACAATGAGGAATTTGACAGACGAACACAAAATGATGCAGTGATTTATAATCACAGCGATAGTTTTATAGCCGAAAAAGTTGAGAGAGCACATGTTTATAAAAAAAAAAACTATCTAGTTGTAATCGAAAGCACGTGAAATGACAATGATTATCCTTGTGAAGCATGTGAAATGACGAGATTGTTGTCGTAATGAACCATACATATAAACGGAGAGGAGCTTAAGTCCCGCTTATAAAATTTCATATTTTTTAAGCTACATAGGAGAAATGTATTATATTGGGTTGACTATTTTTATCGCACCTAATATTTGTATCAATTTAATAAATATATGACATATTTTTACATATATTAGTTCCATCTAAAGGTAAATAGGTAGGATTTACTCGAAGGAAAAGTAAGAAAACAAGAACAAAAAAAGGACAATGAAATTCTTAAAAAAGGAAAATTCAATTTATGGTTTTAGGCAAAATTGGAAGAAAATGACAATAATAAAAAGAAGATGGAAAAGACGAAAGAGCAAAGCATAAAAGTCCTAAATTAAGTCATTTACAAATTCACTTCCCTGACTTTTGTCTCTCATGTTAGTGTCAGTCCAGCAGAGTGCTTTCAACGTTGGTGTTTTTTCCGAAATTAGGAAAAAATATTTTAATATATTTTTAGTAAGTGATTAAGAAGTATGATGAGTTAAGTTAAAAATTAAGCTTATAGTACTTCTTCCGTTTCTATTTAGTTGTCACAATTTTAGATTTCACGTCTCTTAAGAAACTAGGTAAGTTTAACATTGTACTATTACTATTATTTAGTGTTTTCTTGAAGTCAAGTTTTCAATAAATGAACATGAATTAATTTATCTTGATTAATCAATTTGACCAATGAACATGAATAAATTGTTTAGTTTTCCTATATTGATCAAATTGATATATACTTTCAAGGTTAATAACTCTCATGGGTAAAATAGGAAGAATAATGTCATTTATGCATTGATTTTATGAAATGACAAGCATTAGGAAAATCTATTTTTAGTAAGGAAGACATATAAATAGGAAGGGGGGAGAGGGGGTATCACATCATGTTAGTGTATTTAATAATACTCCCTACATTTCAAAATAATTGAATTGTTGGGAGTGTTTCACACCCTTTAAGAAAAGAAGATTATGACATAAATTAGACATTACTTTCTATTTTTACCCTGGAATGAGGATTCCAAGACATTTCATTTGATATCTTATGGGCCACCTAACTCATCCTATACAGAAAGTTATGGTCATTTGAAGTTGATCCAAAACTCACAACTTAAGCTTAACTTGAACAAATCTCAAATTGGCTCCTTCCAAATTAGTTCTTTCTAAATTTAGCTCTTTCTAAGGCGGGATGTTACACATCGAATATGTCTCAGACTATCCAAACTGACAAATACAGTGTAAGCTAGTGAATAAGAAAAACTCTCTGTCAACATTCTAACTTAATTACATCCATATGAGACATGTCTAAAAATCATAACAATCACTCATGCATGATTCATCACAGCTTTCAAGTAAATCAGATCATCAAGGATCCCTAAGACATTATCTACAATATTTAACATGCAATCCTAATCTACAAAAGAACTATCCCAACATTTATACACTAATCCGGTCACTCAGGGACCAACATGTGATGAATATAATATATTAAATGTATTCGATCCACTCATGAAATCAACACATAGAAACAATCACATATGTACTAGGTGTGGTACCCAAGCCAACAATTAGTTAATTGTACCAACATGTACTCGAGCCAATCATTAGTTAATTGTACTGATATGGTACCTAACCCAACTATTAGTTAATTGTACTGACGTGGTATCCGAGCTAACCATATAGATATTCCGTACTAGACGTGGTACCTTAGCCAACCTTTAATATGTGCCAAGCGTGGTACCCGAGTCAACGAAGAGATATCTTGTACCAGATGTGAATCCGAGCCAACCAACAATCACACATCACAATCATAATGAATACAAATTAGACTTGTACACCAACTAAACACGTTCATTGCATGCGATTGATAACAATATAACATGTTGGTATTGGCACCTAATTTTGATCCTTTACAACGTAAAAATAATATATTATGATGTGTACGTTATATTATTGATTACAAATTTTAAAAAATAATATAAATTTTTAAATAAAAAAGTTTACTTAAAGACATAATTCTCTCTAATAAATTATCGCCATATTACTCAGTATATTTAATATAAGAGTTGTCTTTGAATCAAAGTCTTATCATATTCAATTTCATCAATTACTTATTATAAATCTAGTTGGAGACAATTTATGCATGTCACTTGTGAAGAAGTTGAGGAATCCAGTGGTCCGCCATAGCTTCCCTAACACCAATAAGGTAACCGATATTTTGGCTAAGCAAAGTACCTAGCTAACAAGAAGTAGACAACCCCACATTTTGTACAATCCTCTGGACTACGTCAAAAAAGTACTAAACAACTATAAAAGAAATGGCCATCTAGAAAAATAATAACACTCGCTACTTGTAATAAGTTAACCCATTTTGGTAACGTTGCTGTAATTGTAATTTCTAACTATTGTAGCGAAACATTACTACCTATTATCTTGTACTTGTTAAGAATTTAACCTCTTTAAGCCAAAAAAAATAAATCAATTGCCTTCTATTTAATTAAAAAAAAATTGTGAAAGAGAAGAAATTAATTTTCTTTTCTTTTTCAACTGTTAAAAATTCTTCACTCGATTAAGACCATCTAGCCTCACTCTTACCAGTCCCCACTGTGGCGCAGACTCGTAAGTCTTCTTCCCCGAATTCGTTTCGAATTTAGCTCAAATTTGTATATATATAAACGTATTTCTATTGATTTTGTTGCTGCAGAAAATGGGGAAATTTGTAGGAATTTTGATACTAGCGTTGTGTGCATTGATCTGTGAAGCTGCAATTTTCAGACCCATTTCAGATTCTCATCGATCTGCTGCGTTGGAGTTGCTTACACCCAAAGATGGATCTTTTACAAGGTTTGATTAAACCCTCACTAAACCCCCCTTGTTTCTCAGCCTGCAAATTAGTGATCTTGGATTTGTTAGTGTGTGTTATATATTAATGTTTGAAAAAGGAGTTATAGTTGAAGGGTTTCTGAATTTTTGAATATTGGTTTGTTAGTTGTACAAATTTGATGATGATGATTATAAAGCTAAGATTTTTTTTTTGTGTCAGATCTCATTCCCATGTTGACCTGTATTTACTCTTCCAGTTTGAGTACCATTGCCCTCCAATATGGTGATTTGATTTTTTTATTTATTAGGATTTTATTGCTCTTGGAATATTATTTTGGGGCATTGCAAGAGCATCGCTATACTAGTTTCAGTTTTTGGGTCGTTGGCGGGGGAGTTGTTGGGGCTTGTTATTTGAAGTGGACAAGGATAGTTCTAGGAAATGATCATCTACATACAATCTGAATAGAAGTAAATGACCCTACAAAGATATCTTGTGTTTTATTTATGGATACTGATCTTCTCTTGAGAAAGTCATATAACTAAAATGACATTTATAGTGGACTACAAAATCAAATCTCCGGGATGATTAGGATTAGTGAAATTAAGTGCAGGACAATGAGATAAAACAAGAGATTCAAAATTATGAACTTTATCTTATTCTCTATTTCTTTTTAAATTGGGTGTATTATATAGATGCATGTTCAATCCAAAGAAGAAGAGGATAAAAGAAGAAGAATTGTGAGAATCTTTGTGATCAGCCACGGAAGCACATATGGAAAGTGTAGATACCTTACAAAGTTGCATGTTTCACAAGTACGAATAATTTATATATATGCAAAAATTAAGTCTTGAGTCGGGAAGAATTGTGATAATATATAAGTCTGAGTAATATATACTCCCTCTGTCCCAATTTATGTGACTTACTTTCCTTTTTAGTCAGTCCCAAAAAGAATGACACATTTCTATATTAAGTAACAATTTAACTATAAAATGTTTATTTTACCCTTAATGAAATGAATTACATCCACACAAATTTCTATCATTCATTTTGGACCACAAGTTTTAAAAGTCTTCCTTCTTTCTTAAACTCCGTGCCGAGTCAAACTACCTCACAAAATGGGACGGAGGGAGTATAAGTTATTGTGAGAACTGTAATTAACTGAGGAGGAATAGCTTCACAAGTCCGAATGCTAACTTTGTGAACTAAGTATAGTATTCAAGTGGAGAAGGTTAGAGGGGTGAGCGCGTTATCGACCTAGTTCCGAAGCTAGTAATAATGTATTTTTTGGTTACCAAAAAACTCAATTGAGGAGGAATAGTTGGTGTTAAGTGTCGTACATTGGTTGCGGGATGGGCTGTTTGCTTCCTTATATGGTCTTGGGAAATCCTCACCTCATAAGCTAGCTTCGGGTGAGTTAGGCCAAAGGTCCATTTTCTTAATATGATATCAGAGGCAGACCCATTCATATATGAGTTTGTCCCCCATATTAAATTCTCCATGCTCCAAACTTTCGACCGTCATTGTGCAGAGGCTGTTAAGTGTCCTACATTAGTTGAGGGAATGAGTTGTCTCCCTATATGATCTTAAGCAATCCTCTCCTCAAGAGCTGCCTTTTGAAGTTGAATTAGGACCAAGGTTCGTTTTCTACACAGTTTGGTCATTGGCAATCTTGATATCTTTTTTAAAGGTATCTGTAAAAACTCTTCTTGCAGCTCCTCTACAAGAAATACAGGGGTAAAAAGGAAACAATTAATGGCACCTCATTACCCGATTCTTATCACAATCTGTGATAGCCGGGGATGAATACAATTGATGTTCATTGTGCTCTCTATGTAAAATTTTGTTGATAGTCACCAATTGCAAAAATGTTTAGTTGCGCTCTTTGTGCGTTCACAAACTTATTAGTCATAACTGATATTTGTGGTGTATCTTGAAATTTCAATTGCATCTATCTAGCGGTTGATTATTTTACCTCTCTCCAGCCTTAAAGAAGCATACGAGGCCTTAAAGACATTTAAGGTTCTTGGGATTGGACAACAGCCTGACATCAAGGCGAAGACATGTAAATCTGTGGTGGATGCCGTTCAGTCTCCATCTTCCGCATTGAAGGATTTGTTCCAAGCATTGGAAGTAAATGGGATATTAAAGTGCGAGCTTAAGAAGGAGACTTTTGCTGTATGTTTAAAAGCTTACTGCTAATCTGATTCATGATAATTCGTTTTAGTACATTATATTTACCAATATCTTGCTTTTTTCTGCTACCGCTGTGTATGTGTGAAGGGCATAGCTTCAAGACTTAAGGATTCTGTGAACACTGCAAGCTCACTTCTTGACTACTACTATTCTATTGGTAGTTTAGTTCTTATCAAGGTAATGCAACAGGGAGAAATGTCTCATACTTTCTTTTATAATGTACCTGACTTACTGATACTCCTTCCCCTCCTCTCAACCGCTTGAAAGAATGTAAACAAAACCAGATTTGTATAAAGAAAAGTTGAATCTTCTCAGTAATATAGAGTTGGCAATATCTATGAATTTCATATCTTCTCGTGTTTTTGTGTGCTTCATAAGGGAATTGGATTTTGGCAAGATTGTTTTTCTGTTTTTACCTTGTCATTGTTCCCTCTGTAGGGTCAAACTTCTGAAGTTGATGTACATCTTGGAGGTGCTGATTCAGTTTTCCGTGCCATAAAGGTTTCTAACTGCACTTGCTGTTATCATTTACATGTTATTACTCAATATTTGTTTCTGTAATATTTGATATAAGAATGCATAAGGGAGACTTGAGAACTCTTGGCAGGCTCTTAGCCAAAGTGATGGAAGATGGCGCTATAGCTCCAATAATCCCGAGTCTAGTACATTTGCTGCAGGTGATTATTTTCTCTAGAAGACAATAGTTTTGCATTATATTATGAAAACAATTGGCTATCTGTAAACATGAGTCCCTAAGGTGCCCCCTCTTCTTGCTTGATTGCTTGATTGCTAATATCTATTGTTATTATTTTATCCTGGGTTTAAATATTCTTTTACAGGAATTGCACTTGAGAGCCTGGCTGGTGTCATTTCATTAGCATCTTCTGAGATTGATCATTCTCTGGTGAGTGACACTTGTCCTTTCCATTGATCAATCCCTGAGAACATCAATTTGTACTTTGTCACCGGTATTATATGTAAAATCCTTCACTTCAGTAAGCACTAATATCCTCCTTATCACTGTTATTAAAGGCTCAGATAAGCCCTGAAACTAGGTGTAGCATAGGCTGGGTGCTTTGCATTGCTTATGGCAGCTCCGTGTAGACATCAAGGTGCTAAGATGTGTGTTTCAGCACTATGTGAATTTAGAAACTTAGTATGATAACTTATAATTTGAACTAAATATTTAAATTGTTTTAAACCGGATGACTCCAGGCTTAAAGCGCGCCTTTAACATAAGGCTTTAATATGTGATACTAATTATCTGAAGCCTTATGTTTATTCCGCTGTTGTTGCAAAAAGGATGAACATAAGAATATTACATGTTTGAGTGGTTCCACATAAAGGAGATAATGGCAGAGACAAAATATTGACAGTCATTTGATTTAAAACTGCATGTCTCTTAAATGTGTGTAGGTAGTATTGAGTTTGGTGGACCGGTATGTTAGCTTATGTACTGAAGTTGTGTTTTGCTTCACTTGGATGTACATCATGTCATTCGTGTTCTGATTTTTCTTTAGTTTTTTTTCTACGTGCAAGCATATGATTTTATGAGATAACTAGTTTTTACCTTTATTTCTTTGTGTTGGCAGACTGGCCTGGTGAAAAATGACATATCAAAACTTCTCGACGGTGTTGAGAAATATGGTATCCACCTCTTTTGTTCTTTCTTATGTTCTCCTTATTCTCTTGTTCACTCCGATGTTTTTTCTCTGTTTTTTTCGGTGAGGTTTTCAGTAGCTTCTAGTAAATTTTGCTTGAGATTTCCCTGTTCTAAGATCTGAACTTACAGGGATATACACGGATGTGCTTGTGCTAGATAGAGTATATTAGCTGGTTTTAATTGTTTTAGGTCTGTGCTATTCATTTGGATGTACCAGATAAAACCTTCTTGTCAAAGCACAACTTTTAGATACTGGAAAAAAATATAGTATTCTAATTTTTCTTGCAATAGTTTCCAGCCAAGACAAAAAAAACATATAGTCTGTAAAAATATTGTGAATGTCCAAGTGAATATGACCAATCAAAAAGTGGAATGAAAAATGAATACGATCCGCATGCCGTTTTTCTTGATACTGAAAGTTCAAGTGAAAAGTGTTTATTGGTGGATGCTGCAAGTTAAAACAATGTGAAACATGTTAGGACCCCTCCTTATGTCCCTCATCTGATAATGTATGTTACGTGCCCTCCTAATTTTAGGTGCTGGTCAAGAAAATAAAGAAAGCATGAAGTCAATAAGAATATTGTGAATTTTGTGATTTGTTGTTGGAGTAGGATATATTGATGTATGTTCAGAAGGTATTATATCTCTTGTCTGCACCATTTATCAAGAAATGAACTAATATTTCTTGCTTTTGTGTATTACTCCCTCGTCCCTCTGTTTCAATTTGTTAGTCCTATTATGACTTGGCACGGAGTTTAAGGAAGTAAAGAAGATTTTTAAATCTTGTAGTCTCAAAATAAAGATATGTCAAATGTACCAAAATGCTCTTGAATCTTGTAGTGTTAAATATGCATGAAAAGTTGGATTAAAGAGTTGCCAAAAAAGGAAAGAGGCATTCTTTTTTAAACGGATCAAAAAAGAAAGTAGGACAAACAAATTGAAATGGATGGAGTACTAATTTTTGTCAGGATAGATTTTTGATTGCCTTTTTTCTTGATATTAAAAGTACAGGTGAAGTGTTTATTAGTGACTGCTGCAAACTATAACAAAGTGAAATGTTTGGTGTCCTTGTGTTTGCTCGTTTCAATTACGATGAATGTGTTTATGCTTAGGAAATGATCTTCGATTTAGAGGTACCTCACCTATTTCTGAGGTGAATGTTCCTTGCTTATTTATGAGGGAGATTTATGTAGAGGTGAATGTTCCTTACTTATTCATGAGGGGAATTTTATTTACTATTCCATTAAAAGCTGAATCTACAGTTCACTCAATCAATTGATGTAAGAAGGGCGAAGGCTGGAACTCGGTGATACTTTCTTAATCTGGAGAAATACATGATTCATAAATGTGTTTTCATGTGCTTGACTTGAAATTTTTTGTGGTTAATGAGCTGATCGAGAATGAGGTAAGGAAAGGGGGCCAGAAGCCAAGTATGTTTATTGGGATGGTCTAACTGACATAAGTGAAAATAATTACTGTTGTTAAATATATCTGATGCTAGTTGATTGAGAAGTTCTGACGTGCTTGGTCTTTGACACATTCACTAGATGTTGCTTGTGTCTTCTATAGCTTTTTTTTTTTTTTTGAGAAGGTAACATTTTTTGTTTAACTATTTGCTGCAGCATAAAAATTGCAGCTGTTTATAGTTACAAGGGATGTCTTTTGTAGTTTTCCATAGAAGATGATAATGAAGTACTTCATGAATGAATTCGATACCATTCTAGCCTATTTACAGCTAATGCTGCAGTTTGTAGTCACGCCGGGAAACTCGACATCATTCTAAAGCATTTGTTGTTATGTTACAGATGATGGCGCCTATTACTTTGATGAAAAGCTTGTTGATGCTCATGGACATCAGAGTCCCCTATCAGCTTCATCAGCGGTAGTGCGTGGTATCACAGCATTTGCCACAGCATCTGATGAAGATTTAAATGTACGATAGTGTAATAGTTGTTCCTTTCATTTTTTTTCCAACTATCATATGCACGCTTTCTAATAATTTTCCTCTATTATATGCAGCTTCCAGGTGACAAAATTTTAGGTTTAGCAAGGTTTTTCCTCAGTGTTGGAATTCCTGGAAATGCAGAAGACTTGTTTTATCAACTTGATGCATTGGCTTCCTTAGAAAACAATCGGTGGGCCTGGCTATGATTTACTCCGTTTTCCCTTTTCCCAAATCTAATTACCCGGGGGATTTGTTTGGCTGTAGTAAATTTCAGATGAAGCACCTTATCAGTTAGCAGTATTCTTTACTTATATATGATAACTACTTATTTTCAATACAGGGTCTCCATTCCATTGATTTTGTCGCTCCCAACTGCTGTGCTTTCATTGACTAGGAAGGACCAGCTTAAGGTGCGTCATGTTGATCCCTTTTACCCTTATGTTTTGATTACATGGTATTGCTTAGTTTCCTTCATACATGTTTATTGTAACCACTCATTTGGATTCAAGTCTCATTCATGTCATTTGCTTGTTTATTTTTGTTTCTTTAGTGATACTGTACAATAAAACAAGAATAAAGTAAAATAAAATGATGGCTTGAAAGGGGGTTTCTCACAAGAAGGTTAAGCGGGCCTTAATTTACATGGGCAAGTGTGATCAGCATTATTGCTTGCACATAGAATTTGGTTGTCTTGGTTTTTTTTCAAGTGCTTACCACTAGATTTCAATTGTTGACATTTATCATTCTTAAAATTAGGTGAATGTAAACACTGTTTTGGGCTCTGCTGCACCTTCTCTGTCTGTGAAACTCAAGCAGATCTTCAGCTCTGGTTCAAAGGATGCTTCAATCATTGATCAGGTGCGTAGAGTTTTTGTTTGTGATCTAATCCAGCTGATGGATATCTACTAGCAGTTAAAATAATCTGATTAAAATAGTGTAAATGTCTTTGCTCTAATTGAACTTTAATTTGTTCAAATTTGTGCTCTGCAGGATCTCAAATTTGACCCTGAAAATGCTGTGCATTTCTTGGATGCATTGCCAGAAAACATTGATGTTGGCAGTTACATTTTTTCTTTGGAGGTATGGCCTAGCTCTCTTTTCCTTATGAAAATGTTCATCTTCCCATTCTCCCTCCCCCCGGAATCCCTCGTGCCTTAAAGTTGATACTTATTTGATCTCCTATTTTTCTTTTCTGGATGATTTTCTAGATTATCCTTGACAATCCAGATGATAAAAAGATCTATGCCACTGGAGGACGAACAAAAGTACCCATATATGTGACGGGATTTATCGAAGTTGACCATGCAAATGTTGCTGTTCTAGACAGTGATCTTGGCAATGTGGAAACTCAAAAGAGGTATCAGATTTTCTGCTCTTCTTTTACTCTACTTTTGGCACATATATACTTTAAAGATTGATTTTCTGATTTAATCTTCTGACTATTTATTTGGTCTTTTTCTTCATTTTCTAATCCTTTGTATTGATAATTACTGTTGACTTGTTTTCTGTTATGATTAATGCAAATATCATGCCTCAATTATGAAACATAGAACACTAATAAATTCCTTCACTGTTTTGACATTAAAGCATTTCATTTAGAAGAAAAATATTAAGCTAGCTCTAGATTCTTTCTACATGCTGTATCATATTGCCATTAATTAAATTTGAAGAACTGGCCACTTTTTCTTAATGATGGTGGTATTTGGTCTTAGCTTGCTTGCATCTCAATTAATCCACTAGGTCACTTGCTACAGCCCACAAGCATAGGTGTTGGGTAGTACTACCCCTTGAGGTTAAATAGCTTGGTTGAAGTTCTTTTTTGATAGAGATGTTCTGTTGAAGATTTTCCTTTTTGATAGATATGATCAGTTTTGACTCTGTTTACATTGTGTTCCTATCTACCTATTTAGAATTGTAACAGTCAGTCACTTAATGAAACTTAAAAGCTGATTCAGATTCACTTAGTTCATGCAGTTTACCTTTATATAGCTTCCATCGCATTATGATTTCCTCGATTTTATGGAAGGTGCTATTTTTTCACTTCATCTAATTATTATTATCATTTGAGTACTGTCTTGTTAACTTATATTTCGTACTGTTTTTTATATCATCATATGGACAATTCTATACAATTGAAAATTGTGCAACATGTTTTGTGCCTTCACCACAGCAATAGTTATCCTTATCCATGTGTGTTTTCCATACAGATTTGATTTGGCAGGGGAGAACACACTCTCTCTCTCAGCAAACCATCTTCAAAAGCTACGATTGTCATTCCAATTAACTTCTCCTCTTGGGAATGCTTTTAAGCCACATCAGGTTGAAAGCTCATCTTGTCCTTTTTGTGTATTGTCTTCTGTAATAGAACATTGGTGGACTTACTGTACTCCTGTGCAGGCTTTCCTCAAGTTGAGACATGAGAGCAAAGTGGAACACATCTTTGTGGTGGAAAATTCTGGAATTTTTTTTGAAATAATACAAGTTAAGTTTTGCTAATCGTTTGCTATATCTCTACCTCCTGTTAACATAGAGTGCACTATGGACATGTTCGTAAATTTTGCCAAGCCTGTTTGTTTGTTCTTCTTAGAGTTATTCCAACCAATATCATTATCATATTTACCGTCTCAGTTGATGGGGTTGGTGATCTGCTAATAAGTTCTTATGTGGGAAACATCAATAATTTCCTAGCCTCAAGTTCCAACCCAATAAAAAACATCACTAAAATTGGTCCAATACCAACAATGATGAGAAGAGCTAACCCTGCTGTATTGTAATTTCTGTTTTGTAGGATTTTCTTGGACTAGTTGAGAAGTTTTTCTATCTATCAGGTAGATATGACATCCAACTGACAGTTGGGGATGCTGTCATGGTAAGTATTGATTTTTTAGCTCCATAAATGTTCTACATATTGTGTCACATTTTGGTCAATTTTTAAGCAGAACAGCAGTAAAGGAATTTCTTCTTATGACAACTGGGCTGCTTTGAATTTTGATCTGGAAGTATTTTGAGTTGTATGCTAAGCAGATCAATTTTTCCTCCAGGAAAACTCGTTCTTCCTACAACTTGGTTCGATTGAATTAGATCTGCCGGAGCCTCCAGAAAAGGCAGCTCGCCCTCCTCCACAACCTATTGATTCTACCTCAAGATTTGGGCCCAAGGCAGAAATATCTCACATATTCAGAGCTCCAGAGAAAAGACCTCCTAAGGAGCTTTCTCTCATCTTTCAGGCCATTGTTCTCTTGCCATTCATTGGATTTTTGGTTGGGGTATGCTCTTGAATTCTTCTTTAAATTAGTTGATGTGAATAGTTGAGTATTCTCCCTTTCAAAAGAGATAATAACCAAGTATACGTTTGGTTCTTCTCCCCATTATTTGCTTTGCCTTGAGTTTGATGCGGAGCGTTGTTCTCGTCTTTCCTATAATACTTTTGCTGTGATTATTATTTTGTTTTTCTCGTCTCAACAGCTTTTGAGGCTGCAAGTGAACCTGAAGAACTTCCCAAAAGCATCAGCACCTGCTACATTTGCCATTCTTTTCCACCTTGGCATAGCAGCTGTCTTAACACTCTATCTACTATTTTGGTTGAAGGTCCGTCCATGCTTTCTTTAATCTCTGGTTGTCCTTTATATGAAATTGCTCAACTTCTGTTTTGCAGCATTTCTATTACTTCCGTTCTAATTGAGGTAACAACATGAGGAGATGGAGAAAGAAATTAGTTCAACTTCCCTGTCCTTTTCCTCCCATTCCTTGAAAAAAACACTGGTGTTTCAGTGCTGGAAAGTTAGAAGCACAAAATTTAATGACTATACATCAACAAGGTTTTAGAATGTCTTGTTTCCTATTGACCATAATGAACTTTGACATCTGTCAACAATAACATACCCTCTAATGTGTTCGCCAATGCTCTAAGTGAAGCCTAATTTAACTTGTCTTGTATATTTGTCGAGCATGTTTATATTTGCTAATTTTACATACGTATTTGCCTCTTATGTGCAGCTAAATCTATTCACAACACTCAAAGCGCTTGCATTTTTGGGGATCTTCTTGATGTTTGTTGGGCATAGAACCCTTTCATATTTAGCATCATCATCTGCCAAGTTGAAATCAGCCTAATTTAGACAGATTGCTTTTAATTATAGATGTGAGGAAGCCTTGAATAGAAAAGAGAGTTGGATAATCCAATTTTGTTGTACGACAAGTACATACATACGTATTTAGTATGATGTAAACTGCACCAGATTTTGTCTTCAAATGATCGATAGTTGCTACTTTAACCTGGTGAAGTTGCAGTGATTTGTCTGAGGGGGGCGTTTTTCTTGACATCATGAATATATACGTACACTACTTTATATGGACAACCTTTAATCAGAGAAAGAAAACGTATATTCTATCAATCTTAGAGAGAATCTCTATGTGAGGACTTGTGGTAATTCATGACTTGTGTTTGTATCTGATGGTGCACAATTTGCAGAAGTTTTCACCTATAGACAGTGTTGTCTAAATGCATGTTTAAGTTGTTCATATATTGTTAATACTAAAAGCATGTGAAAAATTTAAGAGATCAAAGTTCTATTACATTAAGAATGGGAAATATTTACAAAATTGTTCAAATAATTCTTATTATTATTATAAAAGCTTTGAATGCCATTCTCTAATGTAATTACAAGAGCTTCCAAGCTTTCCCTCCTTGCATATTGAATTTCTTCAATCTTCCAAAAAACATGAGAATAATGATAATTATCTTACCTTCATCACTCCATTTTCCTACAAATCCATACCATTTATTCTTACAAGTTTGGTCTCCATTTATCATCCTATCACAACTATATCCTGTTGTGAAACCAACATTCCCATATGCACTACAAAAAAAAACAAAAAAACAAGAAAAAGTTCAATTATTTCACGCACAACCTAAACTCTGTTTAAATGGTTGTTATATATTGTTTTATAATGATTGTATTATATTATTTTAATGAATATAACGGTTGGATAGATTATATCGTTCTTTGTATATAACGTTTCACAACAACAATTCGAAGGATAAACCTACAAGAAAAGTAGGATACAGGGTAGAGCTAAGATAGGGTAAATGATAAAATAAGATCATTATATAATAAGTAAAGACAAAATGAGAAGAAAAAAATTTAAGGTAACGATGTAATCACACCAAATCGATCGTTACACAAAATGAGACTTTCCATCGCTACCTAACGATGAGTTTAACGGTAGGATAAAATAAAATTTGAGTAACAATATTCAAAATAAACATTATATTTAAACTAACAATACAATACAATGACTAATAAATAACCACCCAAACAAGGTGTTACTATTCTTTGTTAAACTACATGGAATTAAATCCAAGAAAATGTGCATTTTATTGAAACACTAATTAGGAATTACAATTAGAGTCTAACAATTAGCCTCAGTAAATAGGAGATTTAAACTAATTCCTAAAAGATTGATTGTGGTACCTAAAACAATTAAAGAACCAAAATGTCCTTTATTCAGATGATCTTAAATATACCATTTGAAAACTTGAAATAAAAAAAGTCGTCAAAAAAGAAAACATACATTCTTTTTAAAACAGACTATTTCGAGAGATAAAAGAAATTTGTAGAGTACCTTACAACTTCAAGAGTGATATTGAAGACATTAAAGTTGAGTGGATCATCCTTCATCTTTTTCCTTTCTGTTATGCAAATAAGAATAATGAACAAGGATAGGTAACAAAGTTGGGAAAGTATGAAATTTTCTACAACTTTTCCTTTTCCTTGTTTTTCACCAAATAGATATTCTTCTGTGTTCTCTTCAACACCTTTAACTGGTATAAATGATGTATATGGAGGAAAATACCTGGAAAAAAAAGTTAAATTTTATTCACTTTAAACTAAATATATATGTATAATGTATCAAAATGTCTTATGACTTCTTGTCTTACACGTGTCATGTGACATGTTGGATTGAAAGAGTTGTCAAATTAAGAAAGAGAAATTGATTCTTTTTTTGAGATAATCTAAAAAGAAAATTGAGACAAATAAATTGAAACTAAGAAAATATTACTCCTCCGTTTAAAAAAGAATGACTTATTTATTTTTATTTTGTTCAACAAAGAATGTCTCATTTCTTTTTTTGGTAATCAAACTTTAATTTCAGCTTTCTACATGACATATTTAAGGTCACAAGAATAAAGAACATTTTGATACATTTGACATATATAACTTTAATTTAGGATCACAAGATTGAAAAGTCTTTTCTATATTCTTAAACTCCGTGCCAAGTCAAATTAAGTCATTCTTTTTTAAATAGAGGGAATAGTATAGTGAGAGTAGAAAAAGGAGGAGTGAGTCAACAACAACATATCCAGTATAATGTCAAAAATGAGTTTTGGGAAAGGTAGGATGTACATAGATATTAATCCCGACTCTAATAGGATATAAAGACTGTTTCAGATAGATGCTCAAGTCAAAAAGAAAAAATGTTATCGAAACAGGATTGGAAGAAAAATATAACAATAAATGGAGTAGATGAACTTACATCATTACTATGAACATCATCAAAATTGGTGGTGAAAGAGTGGAGATATCAACAATAGTTTCACCAGTATGTCTTGCATTCACAACTTGAAACAATGATCCCACAAATCTTTGATAACTATTTAGTCCATTGAGACCATTAGAATTCCATTCCAAAACACAAAACAATATGAATTGCACCAAGATGAAACCAAACATAGTAACCACTAACAATCTTGAATGTTGTCTAGAAAACAAATGTAGATGTCCTATTTCTCTTGAATTCTTCAACAGATACTTAGCTTCTCTTTTCTTAGACACGAATAATTTTCCCATCAACCTAATCGAAAATCTCAAACACATTGGATATAACGCGTTCCCAACAAGAACTTGAGGGATGAGAATCAGAAGAAGACCTGAATTCTTGCTAAACACCATCATGTTTTCGTTCGTTGGAACAAATCCACAGCTAACAAAGGATGAAATGGTTGTGAAAATCGTGAAAATATAGGTATTTAGCCCCTTGTTTGTTAGTACATCTTTTGCACTTGAAACAAAGGCTAAATACACTAGAACTAGTGACATACCAACAATGTTGATGACTAGAAGATAAACTAATGTTACAACTCCAAGCAATTTAATAGATTGGTACTTGAGATTATTATCTGATGACGCGAAATCATCTTTATCTGAGTTATTAGATTTTGGAGAATCAGGTAAAACGACAATGTCCAACTCAATATTATAATCGTCATCATTATTAAAATTCGAGTTTCTTGGACTACTACTAAGTATTGACTCAATTTTGCTATTTTTTCTCCATGGCTTAAACTTAGGTCTTATTAAATAAAGTTCAATCATAGAAATAAAGACCTCACCACCTATGAACATCAAAAATGTTATAACAATGAGTTGGGAATTGGAAAAAACTTCCATTTCTAAAGTAGACATACTTGAAATAGTAACAGAAGAAACACAAGTGAAGAACAAGTCTAAATTGGTAGACGTATAATCTTCACTATGTCTCGGGTTCAAGTTTCTGAGAATTAAAAAACCGAAAATAGAGATGAAGATGAAGTAAAAAAGTTGTATGAAAAACTTGTTCACTTTAAAAAGAATTGATTTGTATAAAGAAGAAATGAGAAAACATGTTGATCCACACAAACATGACATATACAAAAATATAGAGCTACAAAGATGTTGTAGCTTTTTTCCCAAATAAGATAAGCTACCCATTTTTTGAGAAACTACAACCACTTTTCTTAATTTTGGATCTAGAGTAGTAAGGTGTATGTATATATATATAAATACATGATAAATGTTTCAGTTAGTTTTATATGATTTATTCTCTATCTTATTTAATTTGTTTCAGAAGAAATATTACTAATGATTTACTAATTTTAAACTTCCCATTAAATATATTTCTCTACCTCCAATCATTAAAAAAAGTTAATGATAGATCAGTAATAGAGAAAAGACATAAACACACCACTGAAGTTGTCCTGTATTTTCATAAAGACACCTTAACTTTGGAAGTGTCCTGTCACCCCACAAAACTTTTTAATATCTTTATAAATGGGTCATTTTGACCCATTCCCTCGTCTGGGTTGTGACCACGCACGTGAGGCGCGTGATGCAGTGTTTTCACTACCATTAACTAGTTTATAAGTGCCACGTGTCGCTTTATTTCTTTATTATTAATTATTTAATTAATTTGCATCATCTTCCCCAAATTTAAACTCAAAAGAGTCATTGGTAGCCCTCTCTTCACGATTTCATCTTTTTTTCCAAAGCAAAATCAACGTTGGTACTCTCTCTTTGACGAACTCATCATCTTCCCCAAGCGCAATAAGGTGGAATTCGTTTTCTCTTTTAATTTCCAGTAGAAAGGGTTAATTTGAAGTTTTTTAAGATTTAATTTCTTCTTAATTTTGTGATTAGGTTTTGATCGAAAATGTCAAATTCAATTCCTTGTTCCTCCAAGAATCTTGACCAAGAAACATCAACAAGGAGATGATTAACGCGAAATGGTTTCACCAAGAAAGACGAGAAAATGTGAAGAATTGGGAAAGCTGAGAATAACAAACGAAAAAAAGACTTTTCTACTTTAGTAAAGAATCGAGTCAGGCTGAACGGGTTGAAAAGAGTGAGCATCACGCGCGACAACTCAGACGAGGGACTGAGTCAAAATGATCCATTTATAAAGATATCAAAAAGTTCTGTGAGGTGATAGGACACTTCCAAAGTTAAGATGTCTTTATGAAAATACGGGACAACTTTAATGATGATTTTATGTCTTTTCTCAATAAATATCATTCTTATTTATAATTTTTTAAAGAGCGTGTGAAAAGAAAAGAATAAGGGTAATATAGGACGGAAGAAGTATATTATCCGTTGAATGAGATTAATTCATAATAATTGACTAATTATGCTTTCTGAATTCAATGTTTCAATAAATAAATGTATCGCAATTTAAGAACCTTAAATCATTCAAATATTTTATTAAAATAATAGAAATTAAGGGGTCGTACAACAAGTATTCATATGACGTGATTTTGTTGGTTGGATTAAATTCAAGGATAATAATTGATAGTATAAACCACTGATTTATTAGTACCCTCCTATTAATTATTAGTATATATGTTTTTTTTCTTTTGTAAATGATTTTATTTACCTATTGGAAGTTAATAAATCAAATAAAAAAAGATGAAAGAACAATCGTTAGGCCAGGTGTTGGTCTACTACATGAGATAACTGGGATAGTTCTTAACAAAGGAAACCTACGTCATTAGACACTATGAAATTTGTCGGTTATTTCTAGCTAGTTTATCACTATAATATGTCTAGCTAATTGAATTTTCTTATAATCTGTCACTAATTCATAGCTAAATTAAATTAACATGATTTTTTTTTTGTTTAACTATAAAATTTGACCCGTCGCTAATTTCCTATTTTTAGTAGTGAGCTAGGAGAATTACTAGTGATAGTAGAGAAATTTAGGCTACTAGTCATAATAAGGGAGGATTTGATGGTAAATTTCCATGTCAATTTTTTTAATTATATACAATTAAGATTTTAAACACTTTATTAGGGTATTAGATGTAGAAGTGTATCTTGAAAATTACAAAATAATTGTTTACTTCATATATTAAAGCCTTTGAAATGTCAATTTTCCAATGGAACAATTTTCATCCTGTTTGTGTCATACCTACAATAATGTTGTAAATTATGTCCAATATTTGAATAGAAAATTTATCTTAGTTGAAGCTTCAATTATTGTTATTATTTTAGTTGGTTGCTTGGAATTAAGAGGGCCTCTAGAAGTACCAACTCACCTGCCATAGGGTTTTGAGCAATTTATATTATATTATAGCAATAATTCTGCATTATTTTATTTCATTTATATATGAACATACAATACCTATGTAGGGGGGTAAAAACCGGGCTTGACACATGGGAAAATTAGGAAGCAACACATGGCAAGAGAAATATAGGTTAAAATTAGTGCCAGAGCGAGGAATTTTACAAAGTGGTATCCAGAAATAACACAATGATTAAATAACATATTTTGTCTAAAAGGTGTCCAAAATATGTTATTTAATCATTTCGTGTATCATTTTACTTGTATATACAATATTTTTTTCCGACGAAGGGTGTCCAATTGGACACCCTGATAACCATGTAGCTACGCCACTGTTAAACACGACTCAACAGGGATAACCTCGAGTACACTTTCTTTGGAGTGTGATCGTTGAGGATGATAGTGTTCGCAGACAGGCGAACTCGGAATTTGAAGACTGTGGAGACACTATTATCTTAACATAGGCGCTAGCAAAACTTTTAATGATGATTGAAGGATAATATCGTGTCTGATTGGTTATAGTGGTGTGAGCAATAGCGAAAATAGAAATATATAGGTGAAATATGAATTCTAATACTTAGATTTTAGCTTTGTTGTAACAGCTGATTGTGATATCTTCATGGTCAATGTTGTGATGAATATACTGCTGATTGCATATTCGAATCTTGTATGTATCTTTTGTTGTTATGATAAACCTTTAATCAAAAATAAAAAACAAAAATATTGAAAATGTGTTATTCCTAAATCGATCTGGGATCGCAATTGTAAAAACAACCGCTTCAACCAACGTCCCAAGGTGTATTTCTGTTTGTAATGGTGCATATAGTTAAAATATATCCGTCCTCAAAGTATATACACATAATTTTTTTTTAAAAAAAATTAACAAACACCTTGTTGAATCATTTACTAATAAGTTTGTAACTACTTAAATCAGACTAACCAATAATATTTTAACTTGTGGCATTTCACTTACCCACAAATAACAATGCAATAGTGTGTTGATTCCGTGGCTGAGTAATACCTTGCATCCAATCCGGCATCAATTAATTGGTATAACATGGCAATCATCATAAATTTTTAAGTTAAGTCAATTCTTCCATAATTGATGATTAAATATTCTAAAATCAATCATTTGATGAAATAAATATTGTTTGTATCCTATGATGAAATACCTTGGAATATACTGACCAAAGAGAAACATTGTATATAGAGTTTCATCAAAACCTTAATTAAGGACGTTAATTATCCCACACATGATTTAGGGTCAAATCATAATTGTTAAGATGAACATGGTAGATGTTTAGTGATTATTAAGATGGTGGGGCAGCCTAGTCACTAGAACATGACAAAATCAGAAAATTTATATAAAGAGATTCAATTTTTTCGTTATAGTTTGTGCATATGACCTAAACTATTTTCAATCGTATCATTGACTAATGAGTAATTTTTAAACAAGAAATCTTAATGATATCAATACAATATATATATATATACTGATTTAATATAAGTTAAGCGAAATTATCAGCCTTAATGATACCACTACAATATATGATACTGATTTAGTATCAGTTAAGCGAAAATTATCAGCCTTAATGAATGGGGGTATGGGCTGTAATTTCTTTTTCTTTTTTTGAAAGAACGGGTATTTCTTGAATTATTTTGAATTAGGATATGAAACATGTAATTATTTTTGAATTTTATGACCCATTTATGTAATTTTTCCAATTTTATTTCATGTCAAAAGAAATTCCACAATTTACATACAATACAAAAAATTATATTTGCTGCTTTATATAGAAAAGGAGGAATCTTCATATGCAATGAAAAAAGGAAAGTTAGAAATTTTGTTTTAACAAATGTATTTTAATAGTAGGTGTGAGGTCAGTCACATATTGATATTTTTGTGAATATTTTATGAATTTATAAAAAATTTGAAATCTTTCTTTCAAAGAATATATTACTCTTTATATAGACATGGACTAGGGTTTATAATAAATTAGCCTCTAAAAGACCTTGCTTAATCAAATCGCGCTCATCTAGTAGAGTCCACAAAATTTCTAGATCTACGGACTACGAGCACTTGTCTCATAAATACTTTGAGTGTTTAAAATTACGTATTAAGGCGAACATATGGCATGTATTTATCATACATCACTATAATTTGGATAATTATCATTTGCAACTACTATTTTATAAATAGGTCTGGACATAATTTGGTTCAAATCGAAAAAATTGATCGAACTGAATCTTTTTTTAATTTTGGTTTCGATTTTTCGATTTAATCAGTCGATTTTTCGATTTTAAATTTTAATTTTTTGGTGATTAGGTTTGGTTTTCGGTTCTTAATAAGTAATTTGTAGCTTTTTCATTTTCCTCATTACCAATTCTTTCATCTCCAACAAACCCATATAGGTAAGCCCAAAACTAAATGTGATTTTCCACCGAAGTCAAGACCAATGATATCATCAATTAATTATTATTTTTTTTACCATTTTTTATTTTCTTAAAGATATCTTCTTTTCTTTAGTAAACACCAAGATTCTAAAGACTCCGTACTAAATAGACTTTAGCTGCTTAGTTTAGATTCATCTAGTTTTAGTTGCATAGCTTAAAGTATTTTCTTACTTCATCTTTGTTTTTTCGTGTTTTTTTATCTTTCTATTCTTTCATAATTTACCAATCTCAGAAATTTATAATATGATAAGTGCAAATCGAAAGATTGAATCGAATTTTAAAAAATCGAACCAAATCAAAGTAATTTCAATTCGATTTCGATTTTTACTTTTACTAAATCAAACACAAAAGAAAAAATAAACTTCTCAAACTAAACCGAATCGATCCAATACCCACCGCTACTTATAAATCAATTATACAACCTAATAATCTTAACCAAATCTCCTAATAATTGCTTATTTTCTACTTATTCATCAAATAAATTAATGTAATATGAAGGTTCAAATTGACCTCCCCCAAAATCCTTCCTCAAACTAAAAAAAGTAAAAGAAAAAGGGATCAATAATTCTTCATGTTGACTTATACTAACCACTAATAGCCATGTTTGAATTTATTATTTTATAGCTACCCGTGTAGAAACCGTGTCCACCTTTGTACTATTTTTTAATCCTAATTAAATATATCAATGAATAGGGTTTTAATTATAAAAATAAATTCTTACATCTTATTTGTTTATCCAATTTACAATTCCATTTTTTTTATGATTGTGAATTTGACTTTTATTTTTTGGTATCAATCACATGTACCTGTGTATGTTGAGGTTTAGGAATTTATGAGATTGTCCGGTTGATGGTACTAAAATAACTAATCATAATATAAAAATTAGTGTAAGATAATACTATTTTAGTATTAATTTATGTAGCGATATTTGATTTGAATTTAGGTTTATAACGCCTAATTTAATTGTTATATTGAATTTTCAGGAATTATTACACCTACAACACAGATTTATGAGGTGGAAATTGAGTGATTTTGACCTTGATTTACAAACATGTAATTTGATATTGATGGATTTGGACTTGTAGAGTTATGGACAACTTGGGGATATAAAAAATGTATGACTTACATAAATTTCATAGTGTAAGACTTAAATTACATTTTATTCCTACTCTTTTTTATTTTACAAAAATTCCTTAAAATATCAACCATCCGGATACATAATTGGCTGTCTGAATATATAATGGTTGTCCGGATATATTAATGCTGCCCTACAATAAGTGTCAATCTGTTGCGGTAAAACAGAAAATAAATTTGAAAATATAATTAAATCCCATAAATTACGCTTACGTTTCTTTCTTACTATCAATTAGACATATTTAATATATGTATTAATGTGCTTCATATTTATTATATCAGATACATAGTTGCAAGATCTTCACATTTTGCCTCAAACTAAACAAACTTTTGATAATTACATTTTTGTATCACCATTTATAAATTTGATACATGCTTGTGTGACACTTTAATGTATCATATATATATAAGTTAATAAGTATCAGATGCATTGTTGCGTGTCAAGATCGCTATTATGTAGTCATGACACGCTGTTATGTATCAATTTGTTAATCACTTTATTCTATGTCTATCTATAATAGAAAAAGACAGTATCGACGGATTCAAATACAATTTTTTTAGAACTGATAGGAAATAATGGAAATTATGGGGAAAAAGTGTGTATATGGGTAATTTTTCCAATTTATTTTGAGGTTTCACCATTTGGGCTTGGGTTGTCTACCCCCAGTTTATAATTATAAATTTTTTTTGGGTCCAACAGACTTGTTTAACTAAGAGTTAAGGGTAAAAACATATCTACACTATTCAGATTTTTGAGTTTTACACTTGAACTATTAAGAGTGTGAGTTTTCTATCTGAACTATCACTCAATGGTTAGCGAAACACATCTCAACTAGTTTCACACCTGAACTATTGAGAGTATGAGTTTCCTACCTGAACTATGTTTAGCAAAACACATCTCAACTAATTTCACACTTAAAGTATAGAGAGTATAAATTTCCTACCTAAATTACCTAGCAAAACACATCTCAACTAATTTATAATGATGTGTGGCTTACGCTCTCTCTTTTGTTTCCAAATTTTGGCATAATTCCACTATGACAGAGGTAAATAAATTAATATTAGGTTTAATATGTGTATAGTTTTAGCACATGGAAGCTTCTCTCTAGAAAAGGTTTCAAGGTGGGTAAGACTACCTAAGAGATACTGGGAAAAGAGAGCAATTATCAAAATTGTTGAACTAATTAGTAATCAAAGATTGGTGTGTGCGAGGGTAATGATAAAGGTTAAGATGAAGCACCTACTACCTAACACTGTAATATTAAAAAAAGCTCAAGGATTTGCTCCTTAACATTTGAAATGGATGGTTGTTAAAATTGCTAAGGATCAACAATAACTGAGAGAAAATATGTGCATAGGTGACACAAGAGCAGAAAGGTGTGACTGACAAAGAGATTAAGAAGGTACTATGGGCAATCTCCAGATGACAAAACATCGGGTATAAATAAATGTCTTTAGAAGCCAATTCTTCAATGATAGTAGTTAGGGAAAAGTGCAGATGACTATTCATGACAAAGAGATTAAGAACTTAGTCTTTCTTTAAGAACAAACTTAATCTGTTGTATTCTACTGTAGTGTGTATTCTTTAAAATATTTCCAATTCCTGGTCTGCCAGATGAAGTAATTCACAGCTACTTCATAACAACAGTGGTGAAATGGGCTCTCCTTGTCTCAACCATCTCCTCCCTTCAAAATATCCACATGAGAAACTAGTAGTGGTGATACACTCCATGATCAATTGTATGAACTTGATTGGAAAACCATAGACAGCCAACATCTCCTTAATAAATTTTCTCCTTTTGCAGTGCCTTAGCACATCAATATGTTATGTATAAGAGACCTATCCTGGACAAAAACAACTTGGTTGACATTAACAATACTAGTCGAGTGCACAATAGTTTGGATATGCTTTTGTACTAGGATTACATTATAATATACCAATACCTTGTTTTATACTAGGATTACATGGGAGAAACAAAAGTGCAAAAGAAATAAAAAGCTCAAAGATCTTGCACATTTATATTTATTTTACATACAATTTGTACCTAGATGATAGTTGTGAAGTTATAATACTTTCCAACCCTTGCCACCTCTTTGATTGTACTTCTTCAACCTTCCAAAGAACATGACAATTATCAAAATGAACTTTCCTGTATTACTCCATTTTCCAGCAAATCCATATGTAGCATCCTTGCAATGGCCATCTGGATTTATTTGCCTTGCACAACTATACCCTATTGACATTCCAACAGTCCCATATGCACTGCAGAATTATCATTATATATATATATATGCATGAGTTGGAATGATCTTAGTTATAATATTAATATGACATAATACCTAAACACCCCTTAAAGTTAGATTTCTTAAACTATCAGTAGTCTTAATAACTCATAAATTTGGCCATTTGATGCTGACGTGGCAAATTGAGTGTCTATACACTCACTTTTTGGCATGTGGAGATAAAAATGTTTTAAAATCAACTCCCAAGTAGGCTATTTTTTCAATCGTTAATCCTTTTAATGTTGGTCACATATAATAGACTATATATATAATATAATATATGTAAGTATTGGGGTAGATAACTAGGCTTCACTAATTAAGTTGTGAATGGTGTCTCACAAAATTATGGAGTGCAAATTTCAAGACTAATACACCATTATAAATTAAGTTTTTTCCACCGCAAATCAGTGGAGTATTAATGGAATAGAACATGATTTTTTTCACCAATTTTCAATTGAATTAGCTCACTGAAAAAATACATGCACGGTGAAAAAAATAGATTCTCACTAAAATAGTAGGAAGCTGTCTAATATTTCCATATGAAATAATTATATTTTTTTTCTGTTCATACCTATTCAACAAAAAAGTTTGTGAAAAATAACGACCGAACATTTTTCGGAAAAATAATGATTTCCTACAGAAATACCACAATCATGGTCTATATATATGTGTGTGTGAGAGAGAGAAAATGTCAATTAAATTTTGAAGAGAAAATGTGGTGGACTCACCTTATGACTTCAAAGACAATGTTGAGTACATTGAAGTTGAGTGGATCATTTTTCATTTTGTCTTTCTCCACAACACAAATAAGAATGGTAAAAATGACCAAACAAGAAGGTTGTGATAATGATATGTAATCCATTAAGCTTCTCCCTTTTCTCATCTTCATTTTTTCTGACTTCTCTTCATAATTGTCAACAGGCAAAAAAGTAGTATAGGATGATAGATACCTGCAGTGACAAAACAAATTTAATAAAACAACCATTGCAATTCTTACATTTTAACTTTATAATAGAAAGCTTTTGATATTCATAGAATTTGAAATTTTGTGGGACTCTATAAGACATGTTTAATTCGAGTTGGGACTCATTCAATTCCAACTAGGATTCTTGGAGGCTACTCAACCCTAAACCCTAGTTCATGCCTATATAAAGGTACTGTATTCCCTTGAAAAGGTATCTCGAGCACAAATTCATGGAATATTCATAAAGAGATCAAATTCAAATCATCATAATTCGAGAAATACCCCTCGAATCATGGATAAATCTTATGAGAGAAGAATTAAGGGAGGAACATAATTATATCCACAATATTTATCAATAAAACTATGTTTCTTAGTTCCTTCATATTTTATTTGTGATTGCAATTTATTTTCTGTCACTTTAAAATTTGTTTCAAACAATATTCATTACAAATTATTGTGTATAACTATAATAGAGCAGTAATAATTGTTATACTATATGACATACTTCCTCTACCTATTTATATGAGAATTAGAATTTTCATTAAACGGGTTTAAATATGAAGATTTAAACATACAAAGAAATTAAAGAGGATTCAACATTTTCTCTCTATATATTTTAAACATATAATATAAGCAATGTCATTTTTTACTAAAAGGGGTTCCTGACTCCGCCCCTATATATGATAGTGTTTGACAGGCTCACGTCCTTACGGAAAGAAAGAAAAGGCTATTAGATATTTGTGATTATAGATCAACTCATTAAAAACAAAAATGAATATTTTAAAGTCAGATTGTTACTAAACATAGAAAAATATCATTTTTTATTTATATTGATCGACAAAAAAGTGTCACATAAATTGAGACGCATAAAAGAATATTTAATAAGGTTTATCAAATACAATATTTTGCCATCTTATTCACCTTCTCCTTTTATAGTGGGAGATGATACGAATAAATCTTGCAAAAGGATGATAAAAGAGTGGGCAAGAAATATTAGATGCTTAGCATATAGAAGTGAATTATGGATCAAGAACTAAAAACTGAAGACGTGGAGAGACTAGAAGCAGATGGAAAAGAATTAAATATGTCATCGAATCTTGGGGAAAAACTATATATGTCATTCGTTATAAGTTTGACACATTTATGTCATTTCTGTTTGAGAAAAATTTCATCCATGTCATAGATGAACCAAACTTTTAATTGATGGCATAGATGAGCGCTTTCTCAAAGTTCAATGACTTATTTAAGTCTTTTTCTTTTCAAAAAATAATTTGATTAATGACGTGGTCAAATCATAATTGACCACGTGTAAAAGAAGTTTTGCAAAATCAATTGAAATTGTTTTCAGTTAACAAATAATGACATAGATAAATTTTTTTCTCAAATGAAAATGACATAAATGAACCACATTTTAAACGGATGACATAAATGAGTTCTTTTCTCAAAGTTTAATGACATATTTAAGTTTTTTCCTTATATAAAAAGTGTGAGTTTTAGAAAATTTAAAAGAATCATTTTTTAAAAATTTATGGTTACTCTAATACATGATCTAAAAAGTTTAAAGAATGATAAAGGTACTTTGAGAAGATATAAAGGGTAACCTAATTAGTCCAATAAGCTTTATAACAAAATGTTACAGTATTAAATGATATGGTTAATGAATATATTAAAACCTTAATAAAAACACCTATGTTGGATCCAAAGCAATAGGCTAGATACCCCAAATCACTGATTTGAAGTCAAGGTATAAGTCAAAATAATAATATAAAAAAATAATGATGAATATTTGTGTAAGAATAAGGAATTTGCTATGTGGCTGAAAGAAAAGAAGAATATGTTCTTAGATCTTCCATTATATGAATTGTTTTGTGACTCTCTAAAACTGGAATATCAAAAAGTAGGGTATCTACATGACTTCTCTATTTATGGATGGAGTAGTAGTATATTGCCTCTTCTATAGTTGCTTTTATGTGAAAATATAAATAAATAGGTAGAGCACTACAAGAAGCTGTAAATCCATTTTAAAAACCTTTACACAATCAAGGGAGGACAAATTCACTATCTATGTTGGGTGTACGAATAAAGTTCCACATTGATAGCTGAAAAGATTAAGAAGCTACTTATAAGGTATATGATCTGTTAATGATGTGAAGCTTTTTTCGGAACAACACTATAAGAAAACATGAAATTAACAACGGAATTCAATAGTAATTCTTAGCTAATCTGTTGCTAAATAGCTCCTAACTAATTGAATTTTCATATAATCCATCGTTAACGCTGCTAAATGGGATTACCATAAAATTTTTATTGTTTAACTACTAAATTTTGTCTCCTTATTTTCTTGTAGTGGTAAAATCATGAGGTCTTGATCCAAAGCAGACAAGTTCCAAAGCGGACAATATCACACTATATTAAAAGTATCATTTAGCTAATTTATCTTAACAACTGATATCAAAGCTTAGGTTAAGAAGGACTAGTATGACGAAGGAAGTTGATGGTGTGGGGCAAGCTAGTTGCGGGCTCCTGTTGCCATAAAATACTCCCACAAGATGGGTGCACGTAGTGAATTTCAAAAATTGATCCAACGTGGATAATCGTGATAATGTGTCATGTGAAACTTAGTTCCAGGAAAGAATTGGTAGGTATGCGAACAAAATCCCATATTAATAGCTGAAAAAGATTCACAAGTAGAATTTCTTAATATTATGAATCCTTTTTAGAAAAAATTGTGGCTTGGAGAGAGAAATTCTAAGTCTAAATATTAAATTAGATGGAGACAATATGAATATGTAGTACTTCAACTTATCATGAATATTGTTAGTGGAGAATGAACTATGAAAATATGCTTTATCTCTTAATTTTAAAAATAAATGCTAGCCAGCTTGTGTCCACCAATTAATGATCAGACTCAAATTTATGTAAGTTTTATACTTGTATTCCACAAGCCATATTCGAATTATAACACTCCAACCAGCCACACAAGAAAATTTACATAGGTAAACAACTTCACATAATAAATTGGGACGGAAAAAGTATATAGATTTAAATTCTATAATAGTGTAAAGAAAATTTATACTATTAACATAGATTAAAAGATTGTAATATGGATATTGTTTGATTTGATAGTACAATTTAAGAAAGAAAACAAATTTGAAACTTGTAATCTAAAACACATTTTGAATATTTGTGTGGCTATAAATTATTTTATTAAAGGTAAAAAGAGAATTTTAAATAAAATTATTTTCAATTATAAAAAGATAACATTCTTTTTGAGACAATTTTTTTTTTTAAATCTCACCTAAATTGTGATGGAAGAAATATCATTTTTCCAAAGTCATCAATCTCATCTTCCAATAGACACACACTTATATTTTATTAACTGTTTACATATCCTATTACAACAACTTAAACAAATATGTTAGTATTAACATAGTTGCATGTGGATAATAAACTTCTAAACAATGAACTACTTTCTCCTATCTCAATTCATGTGACACTTTTTAACTTAACATTAAATTTAAAAAAGAAAGTAAGAGTTCTGAAATTTGTAATCTAAAACAAACCTTAGATATTTGTGTGAATATAAATCATTTCATTAAAAGGTAAAAAGAGAATTTGAAAAATAAGTTATTTCTAACTATGGAAAGGTGACATTCTTTCAGTTTTTAGACACAAACGAAACAAAGAAGTATATATGTCACGTAAATTGAGACAGAACACGATAGAAATTAAGAAGAACATAAATTGTAGAGAATACTTACATCATTGAGGCAAACAATACTAAGATTGCTGGAGTAAAAGTTGAAAGATCAAATACAGATTGACCAGTATGCCTTGTATTCACAACTTCAAACAAAGATCCCACAATCTTCTCATAAGTACTCAATCCAGAAGTACCTTCAGAATTCCACTCCAATGAACAAAACACAACAAATTGAAATACTATTAATCCCACAACAGTAATTGCAATACTGATTGTTTCATAACTTGGAAAAATATGAGAAAATCCAACACGTTTCGAGTTCTTCAAAATATACTCAAACTCATGTCTCTTTGTGATTTTCCAGAGGAACATTATAACAAGACGTAAACAAGGAGCAAACAAAGTGTTTCCTAGAAGGATTTGAGGGATAAGAATGAGAAGAAGACCTGAATTTTGCTTGAAAATCATCATGTTTTCATTTGTAGGTACAAAACCACAATTTGCAAATGCTGAAACTGTGGTGAATAGTGAAAAAGTATGTAAGTTAAGGCCTTTTTTGTTAAGGATTTGTTTCGCGCTTGGGATGATTATTATATAGAGAGAAACTAACGATGAACCAAGGAGAATAATAACTAGAATATATCCAAAAACCACGTTACTCAACAATCTTATCGATTTCATCTTTATAATTTCATCGTGATGATCATGACTATGATCTTCGATAGGGTTTGTTATTATTACATCTTCTAACTTATCGTCCACGTTTATTACATTTCCTAGCTCATAATCTTTGCTACTAAAAGATTCATCTTTGTTTTCTTTCTTGATGAGTTTAAGTCTAAGAAAAGAGGTAAAAGCTTCCCCACCAAGAAACATCAATATGGTCATGAAAACAAGTTGAACATTTGAGAAAACTTCCATTTCAATAGTGGACATACTAGAAACTGTGGTTGAAGAAACAGAAGTGAAAAAAACATCTAGGTTTTGAGGACGAAAAGACGGTAGGGTTCTAGGTTTTGAAACATAATTCAAAGCTAAGAAACCTAAAAATGAAAGGGTTGTGAAATACCCTAATTCAATCCAAAATGGCTTTACCCTAAGACTCATAATCTTAAAGAAAGAAAATGAAAGTGGCTTTATTGGTAAAATAAATTTGTTTGGCTAAGTTTTATTATAGTCAAGGGCTCAATTTATAGTAAAAATTGTGAAGTAGTGGAATTCCTATACTAAGCTTTAAATTAATCCCAACAGCATATGGTGTATCAAAAGGAGTTGGAATATAATAATTCTTGGTAAATGATCATGATAATTCCTTATCATAGAGTTAGTGGAACAAGATGCTATACCATTTAAATTTTATTTTATTTTAAAAAACGTGTTAAAATAGGCATCTATGCATTTCAAGTTTACGTCCAAATTAATGTCTACTTAGTAATGAATGATAGTGTTGTGAGAGCCTAAGAGGGATTATGGATGAGTTACATGAGTGATGAATCCACTAATTTGTTATTTTCGGTAAGAATTGTTGAAAGGGTTTTATCAAGTGGAATTGGAGAAGAGAAAAAAAGTACTCCAGTCTATATTCTCTTAGTTTGACTGGACATAAAATTTAAAATATAACGGAATTTTTTTAAATTTTATGATCTCAAATTATAGACAAAGCAAAGAAAATTTCGTGGATTTAATTAAGTCTCGCATAGCTAACGCTATCATGATACCTGCATTAATGACGTAACAACACTGACAATATATAACCAAATGAATAATACAAAATAAATGCAAAAGTATTATGATTGAAATGATTTTAGCCACGTCTTATTATATTGGACATGTCAATCACTTATTTGATACTGCGTTGAATTTTAATTTAAGTGTCACCTAAGAAGCTAAAGTAGGATACAATTAAAATGACATGTCATTGGCTCATTGCAGGTCATGTCATATTATCAACTTGTTTGCCATGATGATTTAAAGGCTTAAATAATACACTGTATCTTAAATATGTATTATTTAGATATTTAAATCGCGATTTGTTTTAGTTAAGCATTTAAACCTATGATAAAGTGCATGTTATTATTAGATATTGTGAAATTGATTCCATCAAACCTATATTAATTTTGGTTTTTCAAAACAAACATCGGTGGAACTTCATAGCACAAAAAGAATTTTGGTTGCGTTAGATTATTACCCTCCTTTGCTAATATATCTGTCACTTGATTTATTTCTCTATAGATATGCTGAATTGGGGGGGTTCCCCAGCTTCCCTGCAATCAGATAGTATATTTGAGTAAGTAGGATGATCATGTACGAGGAGTATAGTAATATATTTACAAGATTTGTATTTATGCTCCTTTGGAATACAACAAGTCTAATAATATCAATTGAATTAAAAAGCAATTGATGTGGAGTAATTGACGTCTCTATTTATAGAGAACATAAATAATTAGAACAGACACTTGTTCAAAAAAGTCGCATTCCTTTTACAAAACAAACACACCTTTACTATCCAAAATATTTCAGCCATAGTACTCATTGGTGGTACTTATTTCTTAAATTATTTATATACTCTAATATTACAAACTATATAACAAGGCACGTAACACTTATTTCCGCATACTTTTGCTTATGGAATGTTATTGGTGATGACTTTTATTCTCTTCTCACTTTACTTTCGCACTATAACATTAAAATGGGTTTAAATTTAAATTATGATTCGATTATAAGAATTTATTAGATGTCTCAATTTTTTTTATCATGACATGGTATCCTAATTATTCTTATTTTCTAAGTGGATATTACTACTGGATGGAATTATTATTTCCCAATTACAACATACTAGTTGAAGTGGAGGTTGCAATTGAGTTTAATTTCATGCAGACCTAACTTGAACATCACTAAAAAAATAGATGGAATGGGTGGCCATTCTATATATACGTGTTTGTGTATATGTTTCATTTTTTTTTTTCATATTCTTTTTATCAATTAATATATTCTGAGTGCATCTTTTTAGTACCAAAGTGGAATAAAATCACATTTTCAATTGAAAACATTATCTAAATTTTCTAATTGGTTGACCAAAGACATGCCGAAAGGTTGTTAGAAAAGACTTAAAGAGGGAATGATGGTGTTATATATGTGACATATTTTTTTTAGTCAGTCTAAAAAAATAAATTTTTTTTATTGATAAATGTTTAATAACATTATCAATATTTTATTTATCATAATTTATTTATTTGGCAATTTTTTTTTATTGATGTGAACTTAAACTATCAGCGAAAAACATAAGTAAAACACCTATAATAAAGTATAGATATTGAAATTCTTACCCTCAGTATAAAGAAGATACGTCGAACGAAGAGGTATTTTTTTAAAAAAAGAATAATATATTGTTTATGTATAATTACAAATTTTATGTATATAGCTTATCAGTTTGATTCGATTTCTTTTTCTCAATTAAAAAAAAACTAAATATTATCGATTTTAAAAAATTAAATCCAAATCAAACCAAGACTAAATTAAAATCAATTTATGTAATTGATTTTTAATCAAACCGTTAGCTTCTACTGTATAGAACCTTATTAAAAAATTTAAAAAACCTTTTTTGGGAGTTAATACCTCAAAAGTCAAAACCTTCTTATATTATTTGTGGGGAAAAATGTCTGAAATATATTTGAACTTTGACCGAAATTGATTTATCAATCCCAAACTTTGGGCAGGACCTATTACCCCTGCACTATTTAATAGTGTATTTTAAAGGCATATAAATATCCAGCTGGACAAGTTACTATTTATAATGATCCAATATTGATGATGTCCACGTGGAAACCTATATATCTTTAAAATACACTATTAAATAGTGCAAAGGTGATAGATCATGATGCCCAAAGTTTGAGATTGTTACAGTAATTTCAGTCAAAATTCGGATATATTTTGAACCATTTTTCCTTATTTATGTTTTATTAATGTAATATTAAATTATAGTGTTGTTGTTAACTAGTCCTTAAACTATAACATTTCATAATTGACCCCTCACCCTCCTATTTACATTAATGGTTAGTGACATAAGGAATGACCATATTCAGGGCAGCTCAAGCATACTAATGATAGAATGATGCCTTTGCGAAGTTATTAATAATTCTTTTATTGAGAAAAGCCATAAAATCATCATTAAAGTTGTTCCGTATTTGCATAAAAATATCTTAACTTTGGAAGTGTCCTATCACATTACAAAACTTTTTAATACCTTTGTAAATGGGCCATTTTGACCCATTCCCTCGTTTGTGTTGTCGAGCGTGATGCTCACTCCTGTAATATTCGTTCAACCCGACCCGATTCTATTCTTTTCAAGAAAAGTCTTCTCTTCTCTTTTGTTATTTCTCAACTTTCCCTAAAATCACAAAATATAGAAAATCTTCTCATTTTCTCTTAGTGTTGATAATCTCGTTGTTGATGTTTCTTGGTGAAGATTCTTTGAGGGACAAGGAATTGAACATTGCATTTGACATTTTCGGTTAAAACCTAATCACAAAATTAAGAATAAATTAAACCATAAAAAACTTTAAATTAAAACTTTCTACTGGAAATTAAAAGATAAAACGAATTCCTACCTTATTGCGCTTGGGGAAGATGATGAATTCGTCAAAGAGAGAGTACCAACATTAATCTTGCTTTGGAAAAATAGATGAAATCGTGAATTTAGGGCTACCAACAGCTCTTTTGAGTTTAAATTTGGGGAAGATGATGTAAATTAATTAAAATAATTAATAATAAAGAAATAAAGCGACACGTGACACTTTTAAACTGGTTAATGACAGTGAAAACACTGCATCACGCGCCTCATGTGCGTGGTATCAATCCAGACGAGGAAATGGGTCAAAATGACCCATTTACAAAGATATTAAAAAGTTTTGTGGGGTGATAGGACACTTCCAAAGTTAAGGTGTCTTTATGCAAATACGGGACAACTTCAGTGGTAACTTAATGTCTTTTCTCTTCTTTTATTATCAATTTCTTCTGATAATTCTTTGTAGTTAATAATAAAACCGATCCATTTATAAGTTATTAATAATCCTTATATAATTAATATAATTTCTTCTGACAATTCTTTTCCGTTAATAATATAATCGATCTATTTTTTTAAGACATAAACTTCTTCTAATATATCTTTCATTATTTCATGAAAGTTTACTTTTTCTAGTTTCTATGAATAATACCCTATTTCTTTTAAAGAAAATCTTTTTATTTATTAATAAAAAAATAAGGCCCCCAAATTTGGGAGCCTATAGCACTTGTCAATTTCTTAATGTTTAGAGCTGCCCTGGTCACACTCTCTTTATAGTAGATAAGAGCTAAAAAAAAGAAAAAAAATATATAAAAAAAAGGAATTTATGTGGCTTTTTGCTTTGTGTTTTTTTTAATTTCTTATATTTTCTTATTCACTTCTTTTTCTTCAAATCTCTACCTCTTTTAATAATAATAACAATAAATTCAATTAAAAATGACGACCTTAAAATAATAGTAACATAAAAACAAAATAATAAAAAATTATCTAGTTGGAAAATCATGACCAAGTTTTAAAAAACTATCAGCTAACAACAATACTAAAAAGGAGAAAAATACATAATTAGACATACTTCCCTATCACATATAATATAATTATTATCTATACTTTCAAAATATTACGTATCTTACCACTAATTAAAAGTTTCCCACAATATATTGAGAAAGATACACTTAGATACATGTATTTTTGCTATCACATACACTAAAATAGGGAGAGAGGCGAGCGAAATTATTCGCATGTATCTGGGATACTAGATACATAAGAAAGTGGTGAGCGAGATGGGAGAGAGACGAACGAGATGAGGCAGAGGTGAGCGAGATTTGTTATGTATCTCAGATAGATGCGAATCCACTTGGATACAATGTATCTAGAACAAATTTGACCCTATGTATCCTGAGATACATGTATCTGGACGTATCTGGTCGCACCAAAATCTGGTAAGACAAATAATATTGCAAACTAGAATGTATCTAAGTAATCAACTCTTAAACTAGTAAGATTTATGTAAATTCCCCTACTAAAAAACACACAAACATAGAAACCAATTTTTTTTACATTAAAGCGTAACTTTTTAATTTGTTTCTTCTTCTGGGCTTTTCTAAATTTATTAATTTTCTGCTTCTTCATCTAAATTCAATATCCTTTTTTATATTTATACTAATAAAACTAAGTAAAATACTATGGTGGGCCACTTAAGTAAAATACTCACAATTCTTCAAATTACAAGTTGTCATCTGGTAAAAACAAATGTCCATATATATACCATACCAGTTAAGGCCAGTACATTCTTCTTTACATTTTTTATTTATTTATAGTTTATGATTTATCTATTTATATTGCACTACTAGGACAAAGACATGCAAGAAAAATGTCTTAAAAAAATATGATTCTATCACCAATAACGACCTGTTAATGTCAAAAAAGTAAGAGGATTTTGTAAAGGAAATCCACTCCTAAATTGCATTGTCGCAATAAATTATACTTTATTTGTTTCAATTTGTTTATCTGATATAAATTTTTTAATAGTAAATTTTTTTTTTGAATCTTATAATCTTAAATTAAAAATAGATACAGAATGTACCAAAATATCATTTCATCTCGTATTGGATTAAAAATTATAAAAAATAAAAATTGAAATGGACTAAAAACAAGTAAGAGAAATAAATAAAGTAAATTCTATTGCAAAATGTCATAGAATCTAGTCCTTCCATTTAAATGATTTGCACCAATTAGGCCCTTACACATCCATTATAATTTACACTATAATATTGAAGAAAAGTGTAACAGCACGTTTACAATATATATAATACTATAGTTATATGGAATTATAGTACCTTAAATTCAAATGTCAGTTAATTATATTATCGCTAGAATTGGGCATAGCCACTTAATAAAAAAGCCAAAACAATCTTCTGCACTATAAACAGTACTTCATCACATAAAACAAAAAACTGAAAAAAGAAGAAGCACTATAATTATTAAAAATTAGGTAACATAAAAAAAATCAAATTGAGAGTTCAGAGATACGTCATGATTGTGGGTTTTATAATTGTATAAAGGTTAAAAGAAATTAATAGTGTTATTCATAGGATGTGTAAAGGTAGAATCATCGGAGCCACATGAGATTTCAGTGAAATTTTGAAAAAGTAAATGTAGGGCAGGTATATATAGAATGACTAAGTTGTTCAATATAATGTTATTTTCAAGACAATGAAGATGTTAAAAGTATGGAGATAGTGTACAATGATTTCTTTGTACAACAACTAGTTAGGGTGACATTTAAAATTGTAATAACTAAGGAGATATCAAGCTGCTAAGCAACACTATGAAGGTGTGAGAGAGGGTGGTGGAGATGAGGATGAGGAGGGACGTGTCGATCTTTGAGAACCAATTTGAATTCATGCAGGGGAGCTAAGTAAAAAAATAACTTATCTCGCATCACAACCCAAAACATCTAAAGAAACGCAAAAGAAATATAACAATAGTGTAAACAGTCTTAACCCAGTTTTTCATAAATGAAAACATGAAATGCGGAAGCTTAAATCATTTGAAGACTCAGTGTCACCAATATAAGAGCTACTAACTTAGATTACACCACTATTTAAAAAATACAATTGTCTGAGATGCTGAAGAATCTAGTCGATACAATTTCGAACAATGTGAGAATTAATCTGAACCGTTAGTATCAGGATTTACATAAAAAATAATGCCACAAAAGTAGTATAAGTACAAATACACGAGCATTAGGTAGGCAACATAGGCCGATTGAGAAAAAATTAATAAATATATTATAGAAAGAATGTTAATTGTATTCGAAAAAATTAATAACTATACATAGGTCAATTGTATTCGAAAAACTGTATTTTGTATTTTTGTATGTATGAATTGTATTTGTATTCGTATGAATACAATATGCATTTATCCTCTCTGTCAAATGTATTTGTATCCAATCAAAGAGAGGATGAATACAGTTAGTTATATTCGTTATATTTCGAATACAATTGATACAAAATAAATAAAGAATACAATACAAAATACAATCTGTTGTATTTCGAATACAATTGATACAAAATAAATACAAAATACAATGCAAAAATACAATCCTTTCTCCCGATCTCGCTCGCCTCTCTCCTCTTAATATGAATTCATTTTGATACAAATCAGTTTGTATTTGTATTTTTATCTCCAAGAAAAAATACACTCTCTCCTCTCTCTCCCAGATCTCGCTCTCCTCTCTCTTTCCTTCTCCCCTAACATTTTACCATTATTTGTAATTAAGCAAACTATATCTATAGAGTGCCTAATGTTTGCTATTTTTGAAAGATTATCATGGTTGGGCTTACATGGCCCATATGGAAATGCAAGAGAAATGGAGTCCAATGGACTCATCCAGAAGATTTATGCAAGAAAATAGAAAGGTAAGAAATGTGTAAATGTTAAATGTTATTATGTCATGTTAAATGTTTCTTTGCCTAAAAAATAAAAAGGATTGCATATATATTCATGTGCTTTATATACTATTTCGATATTTAGAAAAATCAATAGTTGGAATACAAATAAGTTGCATTCTCGTTTGGTTGGTAGATATTGATGAATGATGAAATGGTCCCAAATGATACATTCTTTGGGGCACTGTAGAAACACATGTATTTGTGCATTATGAGGCTAGTATAGGACTAAAACATACGACCTTAAAGAATTTTTACAACGTTTTAATTATTTGATTAAATTTTTAATTTGTATTAAAAAGTATTAATACTTATATATATATATATTAAATTAAAATTTAATATTTATATAGAATGTAATTTTCCGACACAAATGTATGTTGCTTTGACACTCCTTTAGGTAAGGGTGGGTCATCCGTCTAAAGAGATGATAGGTCGATAGCAAAGGACCGCAACCCTAGGGAGTTTGCTGTAGCCACGTGATAAACATTATTTTATTTGATGAGTTTTGGAGAAAGTATTTTTAATATATTTTTTATAATAGTTGTCCACTATTGACGTCACACATTTTTTAATAAATAATAAAAATAATATTATTATATTATTCGTTGACTTTATTAAATTTAATGTTTTGAAAAATATATTAAATGATAAATAGTATTTATAATAGTAAGGATAAAATAGAATCAAAAAATAAATTATCTCTTAATTTTCTAAACTAAATAAATATTATTAAATAATTATTTTTAGTATAATGGATAACTATTAATGGACTAAAAAGTACATGCTATCAATAATTTTATAATCAAGCATGTGGGCTGATTTTGTCGTAAGGGAACCTTGGAAATGTCTCATTTAAAAGAATCAAATATTTTTATATAAGTATTTTGGATGCTTTGACATTGGGATTACAAATTATGATAAATTGGAAAGATCCCAATTCTCATTTTTCAGATCGTCTATCGTTGACACACTTTTTAAGAAATTATAAATAGAAGAATAATTATATTATAACATTTTTTGAATATAATTAATATAATATTTTTAAAAATATATTAGAAAAATAATTATAATTAATGATAAAAATAAATTAAGAAATAAATGTAAAATTATCTATTAATTTCATAGAGTGAACAAGTATTGTTGGGTATTTCAAAATAATATATTGAACACGGATGAAGTCTTTTTAGGTAAGTATGGTGCTTCATTCATAGAGATCCATTTGTCTGTCCAAAGATTTATATATATCTAAACCTTTACCCACATTCCAAGGGATTCCTAAGAGGAAAAAGGACTGATTAATGGGTAGCACCTAATTTTTTTTATTTTTTTTTATCGAATTTAAGGTTTTACATCATTTAAGTGTTTAAATATTTTGTCTAGGTCTAAATTACATATTTTGATTTTATAATAAAATTTTATTTTTAAAAGATTTGAAAACTACAAAAATAGAGTCATATTTTGGGATAAGTTTATTTTCATTTTTTTCAAAAGAAAAGAAAATTTACAAAATAATAATAATGCATATATTCTTTAACTTGACTTTAATCCTTCAACTTTGAGTATATACAAATAGACATTTAAACTTATATAAAATTAAACAAGTAGATGTACACATCTTACCTGACATATTTCAGATAATACACCGTGTAGGATGCAAATTGTCAGGTAATACGCTATGCATTACACATTCTGCACTTTTATTTCCCAAATACTACAAAGAGAGCCAAAAACACCTTATAACAAATCAATCTTCTCTTCAGCATTACATAACCTTGCATCTATTTTCTTATTTCTCACATAATTTTACAACATTTGCCATCATACAAGTGCAGCAGAGTGGTCTTAGTATACATAGAACTGTCTCAGAGTTGGGACAGAAGCTCAACAAGATCTTCGCGCGGCGTGCACACAGCCTTCAAAGGCTTGTTCTGCATACTCATTCTAGCATGATAACTTGCTTCCAAACTTTCCTCTTCCTCAATTTGCCACTCAAAGCATTGAACAAGAGCACCTAACGCCAACGAAACAGCTCGTAATCCCATATCAGTTCCAGGACATGCTCTTCTCCCCATTCCAAATGGTATAAGTTTGTAATTGAACCTTTCTGTTTCCCCTTCTGTAGCCTCGAATCTCTCCGGCTTGAACTTCTCAGGATCATCCCATACTTTGGGATCACGGTGAACCGCCCAAGCGTTGATAAGAAGCATTGTATGTTTTGGTACATCATATCCTCCCACAGTACAATCTTCAGTTGAATAATGAGGCAATAGAAGTGGTACTGGAGGGTATAATCTCATTGTCTCATTGACAACGCAACGTAAATATGGAAGCTTGGTGAGATCAGATTCGCTTACTAAACGCTTGTTCCCAACTTTGTTGTCGATGTCAGCTCTTAGCTTATGCAATACCTCAGGATGAGCTAAAAGAAGCCTCATTACCCATTGGATTGTCGATGACGAGGTTTCTGTTCCTGCAACAAAAACAACCTGCATGCCAATATTTGCAGCCATCATCAAGTGAGAACAGGAAGTGCATCCACAAAAAACACATATCATGGACTACGTAATAATCTATGTTGGATATTTATAGATACGACACCTGAGCGTAACTCAACCCCAAAAGCTAGCTCATGAGGGGGGAGGATTACCCAAGTCCATATAAGGAGACCACCAGTCCATTCCCCAACCAATGTGAGACTTTTACCCATTCTAACACCCCCTTCACGCCTAGGCCCAACTGGAGCGTGAACCGGGAGTCCAAATGGTAATGAACCTGACTCTAATACTATGTTGAAGTATGCGACCATCTAATGTAAAAACTTAAGCTGTTAGAGAGAGCACACTTTTATTAATTAATGATATTCTCAACAACAACACCTCTTATGGTAACCTATGGTTATCAACATGGGAGTGTGACCCTTCTTCCTTTCTAATTCTCTAACAACACATACACAATACATCTAGTTTGTGGATTCAAAGCTTTGTTTCCTAGTGATTCAAAGTTGTACTCAGGGTGATTCGTTTGGTAGCAAGATCTACGATTCTTCCGCTATATTAAGGTACACATCCCTTGTTTTTGCTCCTTGTTTATTCTTAACAATCAGCTCAGATAAAATGCACATGGAATTCAAGTTCTTGAAAGTGACAGACAGCAGAGAAAAGATATAAACCATTCAATTTGGACCCTCTTTTTATCTACAATTAGAAAAATACTTCCCCACTCTAACCTCTTTTATACAAAGTCAACCATATAGAAAAAAGTTTTAAGCAGTCACAGATGAAAGTCTAATTTCAATTTAAAAGTTTGAGGTAAAAATAATGGAATACCAACCAGCATAATACTTTTGATGATATCGTCTGTGTAGAATTCAGGTTCTGATTCCTGGAAAGACAAAAGAGTTTCAATCAGTGTACTCCCATTTGGCTTTAGACCACTAATTTTATTGTGTCGAAATTCATCAAGCATGCTATTGAGGAATTCATTTCTTTTATTATGAATTACATCCATCTTCTTCTCAAGCCCTTTGTAACCAAACCACCTCAAAATTGGCAAGAAATCACACATATTCAAAAATGATATAGTGACTAAGAAAGTCCCTCGAAGTTTTTCAATCATTTCTATCCCTTTCTCCATACCAGCATCTTCTTCGTTTACAATATGTTTTCCAGCAATAATTTTAGTCATCAGATTGAAAACCAAAGTAAAAGCCCAATTCGTCAAATCCACTTTCTTAATACCATTACTATTACTCGTTGAAAATCTGTATAAAGAACGGATAAAAGTTCCAATTTCTTGATCTCGAAGAGTACAAGTCCTTTGAAGGCTGTGCGAAGAAAACAACTCTACAACAGTTAAGCGACGAAGAATCCTCCAGAGTTGTCCATAAGGTGCCCAAACATAAACAATATAATTGAAGGTGAATTTGTCACCAGCTAATGTTTTAGGTCTGTTTGCAAATATAACATCATTTTTGGTTAAACATTCTTCGACAGCAGATGGCGAAGACACAACAATCACAGGCATATTATAGCCCAATTTGAGGTATAAAACAGGGCCATATTTAGCTGCTAAAGATGTTAGAGTCAGATGCAGAGTACTTTTGAGAAGGTAAATATGACCAATTATTGGAAATGAAAATGGACTTGGTGGGAGATTTCTTCTTCTATGGAAAAAATATCTCAATAAAATTGGAGTAAAAAACAATAAGATAGCTAAGTAGAACAAGTAGGAAGAGTAGTGGTTTTCCATTTCTTTGAAGCAAAGAGGAATGATTGAGCTACGAGTGAAGAGGTACCACTAACTATTTAAAAGGATATTGTGCATTGGATATGAGTGAACTATTTCGTTAACCAGACATTTCGAGTTTGATTCTTCATATGGAAAAATCCTTAACAAGAATCGTGATGAAATTAGAATTTTTAATAATGGGAGCTTAAAATTTGAAGAAGTAAACGCGCTAGCTAATCGAAGGGGATTCGGATGAACCCCTAACAGTATGCTAGCTCCGCCCATGCATAGGAAAGCTTCCATCCGAATGGAGTATGAATCTGAATTAGTCGAGCTCCAATTAGAGGCGGAGCTAGGTGGGATTCACCGTTCGTGGTCAGTTAACTCTGTATTTGTATTAGAAAATTAAAAATATATATATATATGTATATTAACTTGTGAATCCTCTAACAAAATTTATTGACAACTCAATGGTAAGGATGAGTGGTGAAAATTGTGGGTTTGAATTCCACTAAAATTTAAAACCCCCAAACTCGTAATTCTAACTCTGCCACATACGGAATAAATCCAAGAAAATTAAAAACTATTTAAGGTTGAGAAATTTCAAAGCCAACGTGCTGAAATATAAATTAATTTAGTACTTGGAATAAAAATAGAGTTTGAGAGAACCACGCAAACGACTTTGTATACTTCGAATAAATAAATACAGTAAAGGAGACTAAAAGCTTGATTCTCTTTTTATTTTCCAAACCTAATCTATATCTTTATTATATCCATCATATATCTACATCTACATTGATAATACATTATTCACGTGGTAAACGCCATTCACTTCGAGACTAACAATATTTGAAACGTTTTTTCTTTCTTTCTTATGTTCACCTCTCAATTTTTTTCTACAACTATGTGTATATTGGTCCTCCTCTTACTATATCTTTATCCAACAAAGTTATGGACCAAGTCAAAAATAAAAATAAAAAAATATTGGAAAAAACTGAGGATTTTGGCCTTGTGGAAAATGATGTAGTGTTATAACTATTTTTTTTTTTTTCAAATTTAAAATGATTGTTGATATTCTAGAAATCAAACCTCAAAGAATAAACTTTTAAATAACAATAACAATAATATATTTAGTATAATTACACGGATACAATGAAAAGAATAGAGAGTATGATGCGCCACCTAATTGACCCTTTTCTTATCAGCATGGGGAGTGGCGATGGATGCCAAGACTCATATTTTATTCTTATTCCGGGCTGGCCCGACAATAAAGCAGGTCAAGCAATCCCTTTAGGCCCAAAAGATTTTGGGACCCCAATTTTAGGTAATAGACTAATAGGGTAGTAGATTATTTTTTATTTTAAAATAAAAAAGTAGAGTACTAGTTTTTCTCATAAAAAAAGAAGATTGTTTTCTAGATATTGATTAATGTGCCAGTTTGATCTATAAATTGAAAAAAGCTGAATGTAAAATCTTTATTCAGTAAAATATAAGAGCTGAAGAATGTGATTAAATTAAGATATAAAATAAAAATATAAGATATAAGAGTTGAATGTGATTAAATTAAGATATGGCTATTCTTTCGATTTTTTCTCAAGTATTACAACAATTATATTAAAGCGGCTAAATATTATATTTTGATATTAGATTTTCAACTTCTTTAAATCTAAAATTACCCTATTTTTCATCAAAAAATTGTTATTTATTTATTTTTATTTTATAGGTTTACTTTTTTGTTAGAATTTATATATCCCATATTTGATTATATGATAAATTGAAAAAAGCATAGTCACACAAAAAGCTTTTAAAAAAATCAAAATAAATTATATTGAATTTTATTTTAAGGCCTCAAATTAATTTTTTGCTTTAGACCATGAACTTTCTTGAGCCGCCCATGTCCCTACCTCATGGAGGCAGAGAAAGCTATTTTCGAGAATTCTTGGTCCAAGAGCAGTAAACCAAAATAGTTATGAAAGAGAAAATACAAATGTGAAGAAACATGACAGTTATTAATTTAAGGGAAGCATTACACAACATTCAGAAAAAGAACCGTAACAATAACAAAATAGTTCGATAATTAAAATAAATTAAATAACAGATGATAACAGATATCAAAAGGCAATAGCTATGATAGACAATAAAAGTACATGAATAGGGATAATACTACCATAGACATGATACTCTAGACTATTACCATGCCTATTCCGCTAAAACAAGAGACAATACTCAACTACATACGAACCTTCTACCCTAACCGCAATCATTTGTGAAAGGTTTTCCATGTTAAGATAAACAACTAGGAATATGCATTTAGGTTGTTCATACAAGAGTAGCAATAATATATTTTCCTTAAAATATTTACAATATATTCAATGGCTTCCCAATGACTTGATTGTAAAATACATGTAGGTTCAGTACAATAAGCGTCAGTGCTAGTTTGTTGCGACCTACCAACTTAAAGAATCAGGTTCTTTACCAACTATGCTAGAAGGTAAAGTGTGAAAAAGTAAATCAACACAATTATTTTTACGTGGAAAACTCTTTGATCAAGGAAGGAAAACATCATGATATATGTATCTCTTCTAATAGAATTATCCCAAATTCTTTTGCACTAGATGTGGTAAGAAACATGATGGCAAGTGTTTGGCATGTATGGATGGTTGCTTTGAGTATGGAAAGAGTGGTCACAAGATAAGAGATTTTCCATTGCTCATTACTAAGGGAAGGGATGGTAGGCAAGTTCAACATAGTGGTTCCGGTTCGGGTGCTCGAAAGCAAAATAAATTTTATGCCCTTCAGACTCGACAAGATCGTGAGGGTTCCGCGGATGTGGTGACGGGTATGTTGAAAGTTTTTCATTTTGATGTTTATGCTTTACTTGATCCGGGTATTACCTTATCGTTTGTTACTTCTTATTAACCATGAGATTTGATGTTGGTCCCAAAAGCCTTTCTAATCCCTTTTCATGTCTCTACTCTCGTTGGTGATGCTATTGTGTCTAAGAGAGTCTACATAAATTTTTCTATTTCCGTTTCTCATAGAGTCACTCATGTTGATCTTGTAGAGCTTGATTTATTATATTTTGATGTTATTATGAGGATGGATTGACTTCATGCATGTTATGCTTCCATATGTTGTAGGACCCGATTGGTCACTTTCAAGGTTTCGAACGAACCTATCATGTCACGGAAAGGGGAAAATTATGTTCTAAAGGCTAGGAAAACAATTTCTAAGGGTTGCATTTATCATCTTGTTTGAGTTAGGTATATAGATGCTGAGACCCCTACTCTAAATTCAATCCCGATAATAAATGAGTTTCCGAAAGTGATTTCTGATGATCTTCCCGATATTCCTCCCGAAAGAGAAATAGACTTTGGTATTGACCTTCTCATAGATACGCAAAATATCTCCAGTCCCCCTTACCATATGGCCCTGACAGAACTTAAGGAGTTAAAGGACCAATTGGAAGATTTGTTGGATAAGGATTTTATTAGACCGAGTATCTCTCCAAGGGGTGTTTCGGTATTTTTTGTTTGAAAGATGGTTCTCTCTGAAGGTGTATTGATTATCGATAATTGAACAAGATTACCATTAAGAATAAGTATCCTATCCCAAGGATAGATGATTTTTTTATCAACTCCAAGGAGCAAGTTACTTCTCTAGGATTGACCTTCGGTCGGGTTATCACCAATTGAGGGTGAAAGAAAATGACATTCTAAAGATGATTTTTCAAACTCGGTATGATCATTATGAGTTTTTGGTGATGTCGTTCGGTTTGACTAATTTCCCGATGATATTTATGGATTTGATGAATAGGGTCCTTAAGGAGTATCTCAACATGTTTGTGATTGTATTTATTGATGATATATCTTGATTTATTCACAAAGTGAGGATTAGCATGTTGATCATTTGAGGATCGTGTTACAAATTCTCAAAGACTGTGAACTGTATGCTAAGTTTAGCAAGTGTGAGTTTTCGTTAAGGTTCGTTAATTTTCTTGGCTATATTGTCTCCGGTGAAGGTATTTAAGTCGATCCTAATAAAACCTAGGCGGTTAAGAATTGGCCTAGACCTTTGTCCACTTCAGATATACGGAGTTTCTTGGGTTTGGCCGGTTACTATAGAAGGTTCATGGAAGGATTTTCCTCTATTGCTTCACATTTGACGACATTAACTCAAAAGGAAAGTGAAATTTCTATGGTCGGAAGCTTGTGAGAAGAGTTTCCAAGATTTGAAGGATAGACTTACTTTGGCTCCTATTTTGACATTACTGGAAGGATCAAATGGTTTTTTGGTTTATTGTGATGCTTCACAGATCGGTATCAGATGTGTATGATATGGGTGTTGTTATTTCTAGAATCCTATTATTATTACTTGTTGAATTAGATTGTGTGGCTTTGGATATTGTTCGAAAAGGAAAAGCTCAAGTATCAGATTGACTTTTGATTAGATTAAGGAAAGTGAACTTCTAAACTTTGTACAACTTATAGAATCTTGTATTTTCCTTCATTCTGTGTTATGGGAATGAGGTGTCGGTTTCAATTACTCCACTTGATTGAGATTAAGGAATGGAAAGGGGATTAAAACAAAAAAGCAACATGTTGATATTTGTGTTTTTGTGAATTTCCGTGATGTTGATCCTAATTTGTTAATTGATGAAATGTTTTTGATGGCATCATTATGGACTTGAATTTATTGATTTTATTGTCTCTTCCTTATGGTGTGAAATTTCCTATTTTCATTGATTTTTGTATACAGTGATGAGACATGTGGTGATTATGTCAATGGAAAATGGTTTCGGCTAGTGATATTATACCAATGGGAAATGGTTTTCGGCTAGTGATATTATACCAATGGGAAATGGTTCCGGCAAGTGTTTGACTATTGTGATTGATGTACTTCATACTTGTGATTGATATACTTGATGCTTGTGATTGATCTACTTGATATTTATTATTGATATACTTGATACTTTTTTATTATTGTACTATGATTGTTAGACCGTGATTGTTAAGTCTTGTGAGCTGTGTATTGTTAAGTGTTAGGTTGGGCTAATTTTTATATATGTTGTAGTTTAGGCGGTTCGGTTGAGATGAAAGGAGTACTCGTATTCTAGATAAGTTTTACCTTATTTAGTGGGTTGCTTGTTAAGTACCGTGTTGTTTGGTACTCACCCCTTGCTTCTACACTTGTGTAGGTTTTCAGCCCGGACCTTTGTGATCTTTCTCTAAGGTGTTCAGAGGATTTTGAGAGATAGCTACTTGTCATCCCAGCGGGCTCTCTTATTTTTTACTTTATGTTTTATACTATACGATAAAAAAAGACACGAGACTTGTATTTATCTTTCAATTCTGTATTTTATGCATTAGAGTTTTCTAAACATGACAACCAGATTTCGGGGGTATTTGAAATTGGCTAAGTATTCTGCACTTATGCTATTATTGATTTATTTTCCACATTTCTTTCATATTGTTTGGCTTAAGGGTGACTTGTCTTGATGTAATTAGATGAGTGCCTGTTGACACCCAATTTTTGCTCTCCACATTAAGTTTTAATAATAATAATAATAATAATAATAATAATATATATATATATATATTATGAAATTTTTTTAGGAATACAAAAAGATTTTTAATTATTTATTTTTATTTCATAAATATTATTTCTTATATAAATTAAATATATTATATAAATATTACTACTTACTTTCTCATTTTTTAAATTTTACGTCATATAAATATTGTTCTTAAGAGTTAACTCGATTTTTCTAATTAAATATATTTTTTATTGTTACAAAAAAAACATTTTTTTTCGACATTACGAAAGCTTAATTAATTAATGAGTTACTAATTTATATTAATTTTATTTTTAAAATAACTAATTTTGTCAAAATAAGCTAATCTTGCAAAATAATTTTTTTTAAAGTTAATAAATTATGACTATTTAATAATGAAGAGGTTATAATTTAAATGAATTTAATTTGAGCAATTTTGGCAATCCAAGTCCCCTTAAACTGGCCAATCCGTGTATGCCACGTAAGCGAACACATGGATTGTGTTTCTTTAGCTTAAATCTTGACCCTACTATTAAATCTAACGGTCCTAGTTAATTAAGCTTTTACCATTATTTAATATAT